>JAKJXP020000179.1:0-45618 GCA_022225965.2 Diatrype stigma | reverse complement strand
ATGCCATGCCATGCGAAGCGAACATTTTCTTCTTACTTGTTTTGTGGCCTTCTGTTTGTTATCAACCCAAGTCTCGAAGACTTCAGTCTGAAAGAAGAGCATCTATCTTCCGCCCCCCCCCCCCCCCCCCCCCCCCAAAAAAAACGGCGACAGCGGCGTTCATCCCGAGAACTCGCGGGGACGAGCGGTCGCCCACGCATCTTGCATGAATGGTGCCTTCTTCAAAGCCTGCGCCTGGATCTTCCAAACCGACCTGCCCAGCGCAACGAGCTTGTCCCCGAACTCCTCTAGCAGGTTCTCCACGTTTTCTTCGTTGCTACTGTCCCCATACTTGGCAGTTGTCCACTCCTCGTCGGTCCCAAACGTCGCCACGCGCCAGAGGTTCTTCCAACGTGCGATGGCCCGATGCGCCTCAGGGCTATCGCTTCGTACGCCCATGGCCACAAGGTAGAAGGACGAGCGCGTCTTGTGGCCGGCGCGCGGCTTGAAGGTGCGCACCCCTCTCCCCGTTCTCGTTGAACCTGTTGTAAACCGGTCGAACGTCCGCAGCAACATGACGGTATCCCATGCCTCGACCTTGTGCAGCAGCACCACCATCGTCCCGCCTGGCCGCAGGTGCTCCAGCCCGAGCGCCAGCTGCGTCAAGGTCAGGCGCGTGGCCTCTCGTTTCTCGCGGTAGGTGGCCCGGTGCTCCTCATGCGTCCGCAGCACTTGCCCGTCGCAGAACACGAGGTCGAATTTCTGAGAGACCTGGAGCTGCCGCTCGCGGATGAAATAATCGGCGTCGGGGTGGTTGTCTGGGATCACCTCCCCAAATAACTTATGCTTCTGCCCCTTCCCCTGCTCCGTTGGCGCTGTTTTTGGTGTGTCGTCTGGTTCAGGTGCCTTTGCCATACCAGTGCCCACACCCATGTCCGCTGCTAGCATGGTGACGTCCAAGAAGTTACACATCACGTCGGACCGACGCGGCATAAGCAACTTGTGTCCCCCGACGGACTCGGGTAGGCTGAATGCAACGGCGCAGGCCCCGGGGTTCTGGTTCATCGCGACCTCCAGGAAGCCTCCTGGAGCCGCGCACATGTCCAGGATTGCGGGGTCAGACGCCGTGTGGCGGATCTGGAGCGCGCCGGTGCTGTCGTGTAGCTCTTGGGCAATCGACAGCATTCGCTTGTAGAATCCCCAGGCGGTTTTGCCATTCTGGTTGCTCGTATCGGCGGTGTGACGCTGCCTCGCGAAGTGGGCGTCGCCTTCCGGTCTCTGCCATCCCTGATTATACGCAATTTGTATTTAGCAATACTGCTGAGACTAGGGACGTCCCTTAGCTCGACGGGTGTGATTGCATACCTCTTCTCGTAGGGAGTCCAGCCTCCGAAACTCCGGCACCCTTTCGAGTAGGTATTCTTTTACTATGGCGTTGGGGGTGCGGGCCCTTGGTTCGGTTGGGGATGGTGATGATGGAGTGTCTCCTTCATCACTACCGCTGATTGCGGCATCGTGAGCAGCTTCATGCTGCACACTTTCCTCAGAAACTGGCAGCGCCATCTTATGTTGACAGACAATCTTGGTTAAAATGCCGAAGGATCAAACCAGCCTTTTTCTACTACTTTGTGGGAAGTGAAAGAAACCTTGATGGCCAGGAGGACTAGATGGATCGGGGAACACTCACGTATCTTTATATGATATACCGTCTCTTCATTCTCAGGCTGCCAGGCAGCACTGCAAATGACGGGGCTAGAGGGCCTCCCACGGCATCATTCTCTTCGATTGGCTTGCCGTACCCGTCCGCGGGAGGGAACAAAGTCCGATTCTAATCAAATGGCATGTTGCCGAGCATATCAGCCTTAAGCTGCTGATTCGGGTCATATCACAACGGCAAAGTTTATTAGACAGAATAAACTCTCATGAGTTCATTACCACGAATGAAAAGAGATACAGGCAACAGCAGATATGGTAATCCATGGCTGTTCTTGCCCTCCATGGCTACCCCCTACAGTGGTGATTGCTTAACGTACTCGATCCCAGCAATAGTGTAGGCATTTGAGGTATCTTTAGCGACATCCGAGTTGGCAAGGAGTAGCCATTGAGCCGGTAGAATCGGTGGACCAAAAGGATAGCTGCCTAAAGCCAAACGAGGCTGTCGCCCTCTGTTGGGCGGACATGGGCAAACGGATGCCGCCTCACAACCAATCAAGGCGGAGATAATACCAACCGGAAGGGATCAGGCAGAGGTATCAGCAAACGGCTTGCCGATCGCGTCATCAGTCTACGCATCCCCGAATAACAGATATCAGACCATGCTGCATTGCAAGGCCAAATGGGAGCTCTGGATTTGGAAACTTCACTAGGTCGTGTGACGAGAATTAAGTATGATAAGTGACGCCGGAGAAAGCAGGGGATCAGATTGGCCGGGACATACTGTGACGCATATGGCATCCGTCCACTCACTGCCTCCATGGAAGTTTGGCGCCGAGTATCGATCTACTTGGCAGATATACATGCTAATATAAGACACCTTTTAAAGATATGAATTTAGCTATCTGAGAACTGATCGCATGCATACCGGATACAGTAAACGTTGTAGTATTTCATCCGTTATGTTGCCATAACAATGTTATAATCAGCGATTCATGTGAGAGATGTTGTAGGATTGGTAAGATTGTACACATCAAAACCAGCTTGGAACTCGGAAGAATTGAATATGCTTGTTTCTCATTAGTAATTAACTTGATGACAGCTTCAACGGGCAGTAATCAGCTGTTGGCATCATTGAAAAAACTTACACATAGACTTTCCCTGGACTTCCTAGTCATGGGCAAAATGTCCTAGAGATCATTAGGGGCTCAGGGGTTAGTTTAGCATTCCGACACTTAATGAACTAAAGGGGGTATGCATTCAATGAATACCACCCCACCAACCCACTTATGCAGTTATGGCGGGTGGACGGCGGGGCAGTGACGAAGTACGAATTGCGTTTGAAATGTTCGCGTCTCTTTCAAGTTTCCACCCTCAAACCTCCAGCTTCCATTTATTCTCGCAACCATTGGTAGTTCAACCTCCACATTCTGGGCTTTCTGGCACTCTCTAGCACCCCCGACTCGGCCCTCCCTGACTAGGTAGAACGACTTGCCATGTCTGGCACAGCGGCAGGTGCCTCGGCACAGGCGCCTCAAAAGATATCCGTCCTCTTCGTTTGTCTGGGCAACATTTGCCGGTCTACCATGGCTGAAGGCGTCTTCCGGTCGCTCACCAAGGACCCAGCTTCACCATACTACGGTGTTATCGACCAGGTGGACTCTTGCGGAACTGGTACGTATGCTATGAATTGTCGCTAGTGATTAGGTACCTAGCCCACCTGGAGTTTACATGGAGCTTCAATCATGTCCCCGCGAGTTTGGACTAATGAAGAGTGCTTCAACATCTAAATAGGCGGGTTTCACACTGGCGACACCCCTGACGACAGGACATGTGACACGCTCAGAAAGCACGGAGTCAAGGATTACTACCACGAAGCACGGCAGGTTAGTTAGTTGCCAGCCCGTACAACATCTTGGAGACAAAGGGTAAGAGGTCCCGAACTGACGCATGTGCATTGTCTTGGTCTTTCTTGTAGATCTGCCAAGGCGACTTCGACACGTTCGACTACATCTTCGCCATGGACACCAGCAACCTCGACAACCTGCGACGATATCAGGCTAGATGGAAGGCGACGGACGCGAAGGCTCAGGTCAAGCTGTTCGGCGAGTACTCCGGGACCCGGAAGAGTGAGGTAGTCCAGGACCCGTACTATTCCGGGGTGAACGCGTTCGAGAAGGCCTACGAGCAGTGCAAGCGATTTTCTCTCAACTTCCTACGCGACACCTTCCCCAACATTGAGCCTGCTCCAGGAAGCACAACCTGAGACAAGGACAGCAGCAGCCGCGGCAACAGCAGCAGCGTCTTGATGATAGATGATGATACCCGTGTTTCCTTTGGCGTACGTTCGTATGATAGACCAGTAGACAGATAGACAGACCTCCTGGTGGAATTGAAGTCGGTGCTGAAGTCGAAGCTAGTTTGTCGCATAGCAAGTTAGGATGAGATGAGATGAGACGATGCCTCATCCTGTGCTATACATACTATTTCTGACTTTGTCGCTAGTAAAGGCGATGGGACCGTTAACCCCCAGTTATAAGAGATGATTTAACTATACATTTACTAGTAGCCCATTTCGGATAAAACGGCGCTCGCTGACGTACGCTCACTCGCCCATCAACGACGACGTGGAGGAGCCGCTCATCTTACGTGAAGCGTCTTTATCGATAATTGGTGGATTTCTGAAAAAAGAAATCCATGATAGAGGGGTCCGAAGGGGAACGCAAATGAACCAACCACACGTCGACCTGATGATATGTCCCAAAGATCCGGGTCTCACCCATCCATCTCATCACGTTACAGCACTGCGAAGCGAAATTGGACACAAGCATTGATATATGGATATGCTCATGCTCATGACGTGCTAATAAAAGACACGCACATTCGCATCGTATATAAGCGAGGCCCTGGGGGGAGAAAAACAGAGAGAGATTACCCGCCAGCCTGCCTACCTAACCTAGTATATATGTATGTACACAACATCCTATATCCACAGGTATGCATTCTCGGGGGCCAGAAAAACACATCCCCCTGCACTCAGCCCCAGCTCAGCCTTCTTACCTACCTAGATATGTCACCTACATATCTATGTAGGTAGCAGTGAGAAGTGAAGCAAGCCACTCTGGACAGGGGCCGCAATCTGTACTGACGGTTGTTCAGCAACCCGATGGAACCTAGAGAGGGTGGCCAGCGTTTACTATGTACATGTTCCTGTCTGAAATGGCATTGAATGGCACTGTGATTGTAGACCTAGTACTTACTTACTTGTACTTAATTCCCAATCTTGCCTAACTCACCTACCTTCTACTACATAGTAGTACACCTAAGCTGTCTCTTGTAGGGCAGAGGGCCTGCCTTCTTGCCTAGTTCGGGGTGTTTCGCGCGGCAATTCTAGAGGTCTGTCCAATGAGAATGCCGCATGTGGACGGGGTGGCCAGGACGTCAGCGGCTAGAGCCTCGATCCAGTTTCTCAACCACGGAGCCAGTGCCACAATGGCCTGTGATACGCACATGCAGTCAGTCCATTGTCCACCGTCCACCTACTAGGCAAGTAGGTATTAGGGAATCGGGAAGGTTATCACCTCGGAAAGAAGCCAACTGCAGACAAGTTCTCGCTAGGTCGTTAATCCCTAGGTAGGGAGGTAGGTATAGACAGTCGGCAGTATAGGCACCTAGGATATGATACCTGCCTGGGTACTCAAATCCGAGATCGTTCTTCGCTGTTACTTGCCAAGGACATACTAGGTAGTCTGAGCTATTCGTACCGGTCTCTGGATTCAACCCTACCTAGGTAGACAAGCCCTTCGTACGTACCGACAATGTCGTCCTACATCTACCTCACTTCTCAGTCGGGTATGTCGCACTTGTGTTGCTGATGGCTTATAGGGCACTTGTACGAAGGACGTGTGTAGATACCAGGTACTAGTATGTATGTACAATACAGAGCTAGCGTTAGGTAGCAGGGCTAATTGGTTGTATGGGCTGTATACCTCGTAGGGCCGTCGGACTGCCCCTCCTCGGGATGGACCACCACCCCTGATCCTGGTCCTAGTAGGGGTATTCTGTCGCAGGCTACCCACCAGAGCAGACTGCACTGCGCTGCACTGCCAGGGCGGGAAGATGTATTAACGGTGCTCAATGTAGGAATCTCTAATGTAGATAGGTAGGGAGGTAGGGGGTTAGCGGGCCAGGGGGTAGGCAGTACATAGGTATATTAGTATATTAGGCACTTCCAGGTATTCATTCACAAGGTGCCACTGGCCAGCCTTTATATATCTCAACGGCAGCATCCGTCATTCTGGCATCTTGAAATAGCCCCTTCGTTTCATCCAACACAGCACAGCCGGCTTGAATACAACTCCAATCTATCTTACGTGTGTTTTGAGTTTCGCCTTTTTACCATTTTTAACATTTTTACCAGCTTCTTACCAGCTCGCCTTGCCCTTACTTAGTAGCCATCCAGTGTCGTGTCCAGTGTCGTGCTTGACCTGCCGACTGCTTTTGCGCTGACCCCGGTTTCTGTTCTCCGCCTCCCCGCATTGATTACGAACATACATACCTACATACCTACATACCTACATACCACATACCATACATACACATATACATGCCGGACTTATTACTTGCCTCTACTGCCTACATATTATTGCAAGACACGCACACACATACATGATCCGGCACCTTTGTTCTTGCCAGCATCTATCGTCGCTTTTCAAGTACATCGAGATATAGACAACGAGAAGCCGAGTTCCCATTCTTTTGTTTCTATACCTACTAAGTACGCTATACAAGCCACTGGAAGACCGATTCGGTTTGACGCCTGAAGTTCCCATTCACCCCACTTCTTAGCTCTTTAGCTCTCATTGATCACCACCAGCCAGGCGGGTTTATTGAGGTCATTGAGCCCATCCATCCGTTGTTTCGCTGCTCGGCCCGTCTGAAACCGCAGTGCAGCGAAAGTGCAGCATAGCACAGGACAGGACAGCGCAGAGTCCTTCCTAAAGACACAAGAGACAAGGGCGAGGCAAGGAGAGGAATTTCCCTGTCCCTGAATCCAAGTCCAACCTCTTCGTTCGTTCTTGATCGAGTCTTCGTTACGTACCTGACATCAGGTTGCTCGACGCAGACCTCTGTTTAAATCAACTCACTTGTCTCAACCCTCTCTATTCCACCTGTGTAGCTGCTCTTGCCCCTCCGACCCCTCCTCCTCGCCATCTCCATCCCACCGTCCCACACCACATCCCACCATGGCCGATTTACAGGGACGAAAGGTCTTCAAGGTCTTCAACCAGGACTTCATTGTCGACGAGCGATATACCGTAACGAAGGAACTCGGCCAGGGCGCTTATGGCATTGTCTGGTATGTAAAGGCGCAATTAATTATGCGCAGTGGTGCATTGGTCTCTCTTTTTCTTCTATCCCGGGAATTGGGATCTAAAATATGTCCCCTCATAACGCCTACCCCTCTTATGTAGCGTGCCGCGCCGCCATCGTGGAACCTACGCGAGTCGGGCAACACACTATTGATGGCATCTCTTTGTTTCGTGCTGACAATTGCTTCTTGATCCAATAGTGCCGCAGTCAACAACCAGACGAACGAGGGTGTCGCTATCAAGAAGGTCACAAATGTCTTCAGCAAAAAGATTCTAGCCAAGCGCGCCCTGCGCGAGATCAAGCTGCTGCAGCATTTCCGAGGCCATCGCAATGTAAGCCAACAAGTCCCTCGCAAACCTGAAGCCAGGTAGCTACTCGACATCGAAAAGGGCTGCGACAACTGGAAAATTGGATATGAAGGGATGCTAATAGCGATGTTTTACCCGACTGCCAATAGATCACATGCCTCTACGATATGGACATTCCCCGACCAGAGAACTTCAACGAGACCTACCTATACGAGGGTATGTGACAATTGCATTGCGGTGCAACTAGAACCGAGTAGGAAGGAGACTGTGGCTGATATGGTGTCTTCTCTAGAATTGATGGAATGCGATTTGGCTGCCATTATCCGATCTGGCCAACCCCTCACCGACGCCCACTTCCAATCGTTCATCTACCAGATCCTGTGCGGGCTGAAGTACATCCACTCGGCTAATGTCCTTCACCGTGACCTGAAGCCCGGTAACCTGCTCGTCAATGCCGACTGCGAGCTCAAGATCTGCGATTTCGGATTGGCGCGTGGCTTCTCGGTCGATCCCGAGGAGAACGCTGGATACATGACGGAATACGTGGCTACGCGATGGTACCGTGCGCCCGAGATCATGCTGAGCTTCCAGAGCTACACCAAAGCTAGTACGTTGGGCGGACCTACTGGATATGATACCCTCTTGAACTTCTCTGCTATTCTCTACTGCCATGCCTATCACTATATAAAGTCGAAAGCTAATACGTCGTTATCACGCAGTTGACGTTTGGTCGGTGGGATGCATCCTAGCTGAGCTCCTGGGCGGGCGGCCCTTCTTCAAGGGTCGCGACTACGTCGACCAGCTGAACCAGATCCTGCACATCCTAGGGACGCCCAACGAGGAGACCCTGTCGCGGATCGGGTCGTCGCGGGCGCAGGAGTATGTGCGCAACCTGCCATACATGGCTAAGAAGCCGTTTCCGCAGCTGTTCCCGCAAGCAAACCCGGACGCGCTCGACCTGCTGGACCGCATGCTGGCCTTCGACCCGTCCAGCCGCATCAGCGTCGAACAGGCCCTCGAACACCCCTACCTGCAAATCTGGCACGACGCCAGCGATGAGCCCGACTGCCCCTCCACCTTCGAGTTTGATTTCGAGGTCCTTGACGACGTCGGCGACATGCGGAAGATGATCCTCGACGAGGTCTACCGCTTCCGCCAGCTTGTGCGCGTCGCCCCCGGCGCTAACGGTGCGGGAGCTGCTGGCTTACTCCCCGGCCAGCAGAATGGCGCCTCTCAGGTCCCCATACCGGGCACTGGCACCGCCAATGGCCAGCAGTGGAAGGCTGAGGACCCGAGGCCTCAGGAGTACGCTGGCGCCATGGGCTTGGAGGGCGAGCTACAGGGCGGGCTGGACGCAAGCAGGAGATAGATGGTCAGAAAAAACGATAAGAAGATAGGCAATGAGACATGAAAGATAGGAGATGAAAGGAAGCAGGTGGAGTGGAGTGATCATATGGAAACCTGTGACAAGCAAGAGAACCGGAAAATAAGAACGACCGGAGGAAAGAGAGGGGTAAAGAAGGGGGGGACCCCGAATGGCACCGCAATCAAAAAGTCGTAGTTCCAATGTTGCTAGGTGGCTGAAGGAAGAGGGAAATCAGGTTAGGATAGGGGTACTAGTAGCATGTTTAGCAGGCAGGCAGGAGGTCTCTTCAACAAGCACTTGGAAGTCACTTGACTATGTAGGAGCTAACGGATAACTCACTACTGGGTGACCAAATATGTGATTTGCTTTGATTTTCTTCTCTGACCAAGTAATTATTGGTATAAGACTATTTATACTTACTCGTGTACGGACGAATCCTAGCACCATGTCACTGTCAGAAGTACTTGATATCAAACAGTTTGGTCCCTTACTTCCCCTTTGCCTAGTTCTTTTACCCCTTTCTGACTACTAAACCTACACTGAGAAAGGGGTAGCAGCTGGGCCAAGGCCTTGGCACGTGAGATCTCGTGACCTAGCATTCTCCAGCTGCCTGCCTGTATATGCATGTATGTGACATAGACAGGTTCATGGGGTTCTCTTCTAAGATTGTTCTCTGGTCGCTCATTTGCTTTAGCTCGTTGGTATAGTGGAACAGAGTGGCTGTAGGAGTGTATGTGTGCGTTGTGTATCTGGACAGATTTCAAATACTCCTTGAGTCCTTATCTGTCTGTCTTAGGAGAGGACAGCGCCCTCCCTCATCTGGACTGCCTCTAACACCGTTCATATGAAGGTGTATGTTTTACCCCTGCTCATAGTAGATGAGTGATAATCTCCGAATGGGGACATAACTATAGGCTAATGGCGGGCATGAGTCATTTGGGTCTTGCACATTAGTCTAGAGCGTTGGGAATTTCTGGTGGGATACTAGCTTGATCTGAGGCTATACCGAACATACGCTAGTTAATCACACTACCAAAGGGCATGAAAGTAAAAGCGAACTCATTTCTATTCGTTTCTGTTGATGAAAAGGCGGTATGAGTAATAGATCTAGAGATCATTCTATCTCCCACTCATGTAAGTAAGTAGGAAGAAGGAGTAAAGCAAGTCGCTTGCGGTTTGAAACTCTGTGCGACTCAACCCATCCCTTGATACCCGGGGGGGGGGCATCTCCCAACCAAACATAAACATAATGCCATGCCAAATGCGAGATCAGTGTCTCGTAACTCCGTTATGATATGCCCATAAACTCCTGGCCCAGTGTGCCTGTCTCTCTCCCTTTCCTTTCTCCTCCAGCTCAGTCCAGTCTAGTCCGGCCCTCATCCATCTATCCATCCATCTACTTGGGGGGTATAAACGACATAGAAAAAAGTAGTCCGGTAGATGATGTTTTCATGTCGTCGTCGTCGTCGTGCTTTTTTGCCATGTGATTGAATGGCTGACTATCGAGTAGCCGGGGCTTCTAGCACATCTCGGGTCCGGCGACTCTCCCATCACCCATCTAGAAGACAAGCATGTCCCGGCGGGTAGTGGCGGAGCTGTGGTGGAGGAGACCCTTGCCGGGCACGTGGTGTTGACGGTTGAGCCCGACAACCTTGACCAGGGGGGAGGACCCGTTCTTCTTGTTGGACACGATGACGCGGACCGAGATGGAGCGCTTCACGTTGGCGTTGGAGGGGTTGTAGGTGATGAACTCGAAGGTGCGTGAGTTGGCCATTGTGATGGTATTGGTAAGGTAAGTGATGGCTGTTCGGTTATGACGTAACAAGAGCCGTTGCTTGTGCTGGTATAGTTCGTAGTCTTGAGACTGGTAGTCGGTATGAATCGGTAGGATCTGGTGTAGATACAGTAGTTCAAGCTGGACTGGTTGGTTTCGGTTTGCTGTGACTGGAGTGAGGATTCGAGATTGGATTCTAAGTTGGAGCCGGGGGAGTCGAGACGCTTTATATCTTTTCCAGGACCAAATCTTTTTGCCCATCCTGATCCTCTAAACTACCTACCTAGGTACCTACTTAGTCTGCTAGTAGGCGTTATACATCCGTAGGCTCTCCGTCCTACCGGGTGTGAGGGTGCGTGCGAGGGCGACATGCCTGCCATTGCAAGGATGGCCTGGAACGCTGGGGCTCAATTGAACATACAACCCCAACGATTTAGCGAGGGGTACCTTAAATCCAGCTCGGTCCAGGCGCTATCTGGCCTAGAGATGCCTGTCTAATGGGGAAAGTCTGGGGTTGGCTAATTGACAGTCGTAGTCACAGTACATGGTGTTGTTAGCAGTTGAGGTTTCGTTACAAAGCAACAAATGCCTACGAGTAATACAGGAACGCCATGCGTCAGATCTTTCTACCTCCACCTGGGCACTAATTAGGTACGCTCAGCCTTACTTGAGCCTCTTCCTATTTGCCTGTGTGCCGGTCATATCGTTAGTTCGCCGTCTCCGTGGGCTGCCTTTTTGGGCAACTAGATCTTATTCTGGAGAACTTATGTCAGTAAGTTAGTAAGTACCTAGGTAGGTAGCCACGCTCACAGAGAGGTGAGATGGTCCGTACGGACGGACGGCCGTGTTAGCTATACCTAGGTAAGAGGTAAGCCAGATAGGTACAATACCTAAGCAGCTAAGTAACTAAAGGAGCAGAGGCGGTATCCTTTTGCTTGGCTAATTACTTACATACCCCGGAATCCACCAATTACCTACCGGGAGATGCACCTGGAAATTCGTCCGTACACTTTCTTCCCCATCAAGGCGTTATACCCTGGATTGTGATGTTCGCGAGCATCATCAGGCTCGCCATGACGAGAAGAAGCAATGCTTTAGATGCTTCAGATACCTGAACTGTCAAGCTGTCGAGGTAAATGGCATCCCGCGCAACCGATCGGAAGTACTTCTACTTACAGGACCTAATGCAGTAACCGCCATGCATGGGAGCTGCATATTAGGTGCCGGCCCCACACTCAACAAAAAGGGTGTGGTGTCGATGATAATTATTAGGTGGTTAGTGGTTGGCTGCTCACTTACCTAGTACCTAGTTAACTTTCGCTACTTATTCCGCTATATTGCGTGACTGTTAACGGGTCGATTGGGATAGGCTCGTGGGTTATCAATTGATGGGTCATAACCGGAATGGCAAGAAAAAAGAAGGGGAAAGATCTTGGCTGAAGTCAGTCAGCGTCGCAACGATGCCATGGAAGGTGCAGCACCTTCAATTGGCCCTTAACATAAGGTACCTTAGGTAGTACAAGCTTCCATTAAACCGTCCCCACTTTACTAGCCTTAAGCTCAGCTCCTCGTTGATCTTCCGTCCGTGTCATTACCGTCCGGATATTTCTATATTTACATCCAGTCTCCATCATACAGACTTCTTCCATTCTAGGAATCAGCTTCTGGAAATGGTGGTTTGCATGGTACCTATGCCTTCTCCATGCCCTCCAGTGGGTTTTTGGAACTGTTCCTGGTCCTGCCTGTCTCAAATAATTGCAAAGAAGGCCTGGATGTTACGAGCAGATCTCCCGGTGCGGGGCAACAACGAAGGGACGGCAAACCGAGGATTATAGGATTGAAGGCTGAAGTGCAACTACAACGCTGAGCTTTCGCCCTATCAGCTGCAACGTCGAGCTAAATAGCTTATATAAGATGTATAGGAGGGAAGACCTAGATCTATTGGACTCATGCCACCTGTACGGCATACCCGAAGTAGATGCATTGATACATTTCGAGCTCTTCTGCTGCTCTTCCAAGAGCTCCAAGCCGTCTCTGCTGAGACCAGTCCGCCGACAGACTCTGCCATTCGAGCTAGGTATCCAGCATCCAGACCCGGCGGGCCCTTCCGACCAGCTGGATACGGGTCCTTTCATCCTCTCGCAGCGCACGTGGTCGACGGCTGCTGCGACGGTGGTGTCCGTATCCGTATGCCGTGTGTAATCGCGACCACGAACCGAGACCAGACCACAGCTCTGGGAATGGTTGATTGGATGTCTATCGCGTGAGACTGGAAAGGGCATTCCCTCTGAGAGGCCATCGCCAATCGCGTTCAAGTACTTTTTTGAATCGGCCCGTAATAGGTAAAAGTCTATTATCAGAATCCGGAAACCATGCATGTGTAGTGAACCTACTCGTGGATGCGATGCCCGCCCTGCTGTACCTACAGATAGGTAGATATGGGAGGCCAAGCCAAGCCACATAGCTCGAGCGTCGACGTCTTGGTCAGGAACGAAGGCTCAACATCCCACGCGCTAGTGGCCTGGCTTAGCCCTGCGTGGGACCCAGACATTCCCGGTGATAGGTATACAAGAATAGCTACACAGCATAGAGATCAGATGTGTAAGTAGGTAGTTGCCTAATGTATACTTAGGGACGCTTCTCTTGTCCAAGATCCGAAACATACTATTGTAAAGCATGTGTTGTAAGCGAGCCCGCCAATAACATGTCCTATATCCGTGGCTTGAACAGAAGTGAGGCCTACGACATATTGGTCAGTCACTTGATGTAGACGGTACGGTGAATGAAGTTCATTTTTCAGGCAGGAAGCATGTGCTACCTGGCTACACCTTCGCTCCGCCCTGTCAGACGCGCCGCGCTGTCCGGATATCCCCTTTTGACATGAGAATAATCACTCACCTAAAGGCCGGGGCCATACCATTTGCAATTCCTTATCGGAACGAATAATCACGTAGGAGAGGGTATTCCACGTTTTACACCAACGCAGTCTCGAAGTATAGCAGCTTGCATATCGTGGTTCAATCCTACGGAGCATGGTGAGATCCTTGTATGAGACGCAACGATGGGGACGTGAGTGTCTCCACCTACACTTGTCTCCGACAAACCAGCATCCCAGGATACGATGAGTATTCGAAGTATCGTGGATATATTCGTAGCTCGGTGCCGACGGGGGCATTGCTATTACAATGGTCCATCTGACTACTACTTGTTGCTTGGCATTGTGCTTCATTCCGTGTAGACCAAGGAGAACAATGATATGAGCATTCCGCAGGAACATGTTTTTCGAGGCCGGATCCAAAACGTATGGTTTCCTCTAATAAGCGTTACGATATAACCAGAATGTTGGGTCCCAGATCGTAATTGGTCCACAACGTTGGCGAAGTCAACAAACTCGGTTGCTTTTGCTCATTGTAGGAATTTGAAACCCTCCGTTGCATACTCCTATCTATCCAATCGCCGATGTCAACCGTGTGATCTGATATAGAAAGGGGCATTTTTAGAGCAACACTGCATGCGTAGCATGATTTCTACCCGGGGATTTCTACCCAGATCATACTGCTGTCCCTACACCATTGCGGGCTGCCGGGAACAGTCAGTCGGCCACGATCTGTTTCGGGGGGGTCTCCTCAGGCTCGTATTTAGCCAATTACGAGCTTCATGAGCTTAGATATGTTCACTGTTTATTTGAAGGTTGGGATATGACAGCCCTTGCCAGGCCAGTCCTCTCACGTAGGCTCAGTGGTACGCATGTCGGAACAAAACCTCAAATGAATGGGGACTAGGTCGGACAGTGTGCCTCGGATAATGAGATAATAGGTACCTATGCATTTGGGTATCGATGTCGTTACTGTGCCATCCCCAACTCCCTAGCTCCAAAATCAGGACGCGTCAAACTTCCGTCAAACTTCCGATAAACGTTGAATACCACGTATCTCTTGAAACTCATGATTGGTAAGCACCAGCGCGTAGTTTTTGCAGACATAACCCCCCACTGCCGTGCTTGGGTTTGAGGGTGTAAGCATACTGATTGATCGGAATGCTCTCCCGACAATGTGCACTCCCAAAACACCACCCCAAGTAGCCGTGTGGGTACCTGCTGTTCAGAGGAACATACTAGTAGTAAGATACGCGTGTTTTTGGTGAGCATCCTGGAGAATGCTCGTCCAAGCACCATCCTCCTTGGTAGAAAGGACCTTCATATGCTTGATTAAAGCCACAAAACCTGTGAGCCGGCTACGAAGTCCCCGAACTGGGGCTCCCTTGGCCGGTGGGCTGAGGACGAGTCGTGCGTAGCTCCCGCCAAGATCCCACAGATGCACACACACACTCTCTCTCTCTGTCTGTCTCTCTCTCACCATCTTGGATGTCCTACCCACATCCCTCAGATAGGCAGAGGCTGGGGGTTATTCCCAACGGTCCTGTACAGGTCCTTAAGCTGGAAGGCCTCATGGCCCCCCTCGGGCACCTCGCCGACGACCCTCGCGGGCCGGCCGGCGACGATGCTGAAGCTGGGGATGACGGCGTTGGCGGGTACGACGGCGCCGTCCAGCACGCGCACGTAGTCTTTGATGATAGCGAACTCGCCGATGACGACCCCGGCCCCGATGTGCACGTGGCTGCCGACCGTGGCCGCCTGCACCACGGAGCCCTCGCCCACGAACACCTGGTCACCCAGCCGCAGCGGCAGATACGTGAACGCGCCCTTGTAGATCCGCCCCGGCGGCCGCAGGCAGCACCCCTTGCTCAGGAAGCAGTACCGCCCGATGGCGATCGCCGTGTTGCTGATCGGTGCTGCGGCTGCTTGGGGTGCGGCCGCGCCACCGGCTGCTGCGGCGGCGGCGGATGAGGAAGACGATTGTTGCGATTGCGCCGTTCGGTACAGGTCGCCTCGGATCATGGCTTCGGCTTGGATGACCGTCTTGCCGCCTAGCATGATGTGCTGGGTGCCGATCAGGATGGCTTTCCGGGCCACCTTGTTTCCGGTGTCCTAGATAAATGCCCGGGGCACTCCGTTAGTGTTGTTGTATGTATTATGTATTGTTGTCAGGGACAACGGGTTGTGAAGTGTCAGATCACAGAAAAGGAAACCTACCGTCTCAATGTACTCTCCTTTTACCGCTTTCCTCGACATTTTCGGCTGTCTAATGTCTGATAGAGACCGGGGAAAACTTCGTGAGAGGCAGGAACGTGGCACGCGACCCGTTGCGGTTTCGCGATGGACTCAATTTCAAGGCTGGCGGTTGAGGTGGAATTGGGTGGAGTCGTTGGGGGAGCTTGAGCACGGGCCAGGTTTGTCTGTCTTTCGTGACAGTCTTTCGTAACAGCACGAACTAGAACCTACAGTGCCAGTATAGTTCAAATACCGTGCCCCTATTATCCCTATTCCGCCCCTGATTACATAAGGTCAATTGGCTTATGTCTAGTTGGGTAATGGTCTACGAATTGTGCTCAGTAGGACATAATGGGTAACTAGTAGCTTTCAATAACTCATATTAGGTGGTACAGGCCAGTTTGCCCCGACAACAAGTCTATTTGCTTCCGGTGTGATTCCGTATTCGTTCAAGTCATTGTAGGTCGTGGATACTTTCTCTGCTCATCTTCACCCCTTGCAGACTGTCCATCAAATACAGAAGCATTGGCATGCAAACAAACGTATATTGTTAATATTGTATGCCTGTTTTTCAGATTACGAAGAAGCAATGTACCGGATATGCTGTTAGGCCATTCCCATGCAGATTGTTGAACTTGTGGTTCACAGGTTCGTACTACGTACCATACGGAATCGGGCTTCACAGGGCCCCAATCACCAATTCAATATTCCTAAATGTAGATACTTGATCAGTCATGAACCCATACCTATGACCTAGGTGGGAACATAGCATTGCAACTGAGTCCTAGAATGGTGCAATTCAGAGTGTTATACCCATAGAACAATATGATCATTGAAAGGGAATGTCGTTTCACAATCCCGGCGTACCGTACAGTCAATGGTTCGTTGAAGTTTTTGACTAGCTTCACGTGTTTCTCAGATTATTACATACATATACTACATGCTCCATCTGGCCGATGGTTGAGAGTAAATGCTAGTCAATAGGTTTGCTTTTCTTTAGTTCACCACATTGTCGGTATATCTAGCTCATGGGCCACAAGGTCGGGTTTATAGGAGCCTATATACTTGACCTGATTGGTTGTCAGACCTCTGGTGCTCTACTGGCAATTCACGCAGCCGGGTATTCCCAGGTCTATAAGCCCAGTGTTGTTGTGGGAACCAAGTGTCCTCCAACAGATCTTAGAATACGAGTTTGATAAAGCTGTGGTCTTGGTATAAATCTCCAGGAAACTTCAATCAATTAATTTGATGTACCTATTGACACGATGGTGGTACCCGGTCCACGTGCTCATACTGCTTTTACTTGCATGAGTTCTGTCAATTGTGTGGGTTATGACGATTATACAATGCCGGTGGTAGTCATTATACTAAAACCTATACTACTTGTAGTAATCCGAATGTTGATTGTACTTACTGTACTAATACTGCACGTAAAGTGAATTTTGCCCATTGTTCGGTTCCTCAAGGTGCCAGAGAAAATTTTCCCAGGTGACCTAGAGTACCATAATCAGATTTTACTGACCTGGCTCTTAGCTGTTTACTATAGATACCACTCTGCTTCCCTCCCCTTCACTTCTTCCATTTCTCCTCTCATTTTCCACAACGCAACAGAGCACCTCTAGTTCGATCTTTCGTTAATTCAGCACTTGCAATCTTTCGTACGGTCCTCTATACCTACACAAAACAGTCTGTCAACATCACAATGTTGTATCTGATCTATTTCCTGCTTCTGGCGCTTCGCGCCATGGCTGTCACCGTATGAAGCCTCACCAACCCACCTTAACCTCCTTATACTGACACTTGACTTTTAGTTGCCCAACGTCGAGGCGGGAGTGCCCAGCGTTATCCGCAGTGAAGGGCTGCCTGAGGGCTATACCGAAGGCCCCATCATGTGGTCTGGTTTTGGTGATTACCTCTCTGGTCTGCAAGGCTCTGACGGTTCGGGCAAGAATGTCAAGAACCTTCAACTCAACGGCACTGTCCAGGTAAGTGATATCAAGCCACTGTCACGCTATGGCCCCCATCTTTCAAGTATTGTTTAATGCTAACGTGATACCAGAACATCTACCACCAGCTTGAGGTCCTGGGTTTCCCATTGCAGCCTCTGAACGAAACCGAGCTTGACGCGAAGATGAACGCTATTGAGATTAAGGGCGGAAGCGCCACCCCTCCCACCAAGGTAAGTGTAGCAAGCGTACGGAATGAACGAAAATAACAAATTCTTCGTATCTCAATTCCTACATCGTCAGCCCCTGACTTCTTTCCAGCTGCTTCCCACATCACTTCTATCAGTTCTGACATGATTACTCAACCTGCCACCATCTACTGACAATCACTTTCATAGGATATCTCTCGCCAGTGTGGTGTTGGTGGCGTTGATACTGTCTCCGCCTATGATCTTTCTGCGGGTGCCGCTTACCTCGGTAGCCTTGGCGATGATATGAAGTGCTCAAACATGGGCAAGTCCTGCGGTCGCATCAGCTGCAGCTATGATTCTGCTATATGGTGGTGCAATGGTATGTCTATTTTATGCTCTGATGTCACTTGTCCATTACAGAAGAACCCCATCTTTGTCTACATTTTTGTCAAAGTCGTGGAGCCCTCCCTCCCCCCAACCCCTCTCCCCTTCATAGATGCTATTGTAGTTGCGCTGGTGTTGAGATGTATTGATGCCTGTTTTACTGATGAACAAACACGATCAACACAGACAACACAAACGTCATCGAGTACCAGTGCAACCTGTTCGCCTACTACGCCTGGGAAGTATACTACCACTGCAGTCGCGGTGACGGTAACGACCGCCAATGCCGCGGCCAGATCACGGAAAACGGCTTGCATTTCCGTACTCTCGTGGGGCGGTCGCCAGACCATTGTTAATTCTGGTTAACACTTCACTTGTCACGAGCTTCTGGGATGGTTTATGAATGATCGGTTTCCGGTTGTGGCGGTCTGGTCTGCGGGTTCTCCTCTTCTGACTAAAGCTACGATGATGAACCTGTCATCGGTGGTGGGATTATGGGCAAGGAAACCAAAAAGCTTGGTTCTGCGGCAATAACAACATAATAATCCTCATTACTGGTGGTATATAAGATACAGTCACAGCCATACAGAACGTCATTTGTAAACACTGGTGTCTCGAAGACTCTTATATTTGTGAAGTGAATCGCAGTGACATTCAATCCTAGACTTCATCAAACTATACCGTAGGTAATAGCACTGGACGGGTTAGCACTGGACGGGTTCTACGTTCTTGTAGGTAATCCCATCGTAGACTTGGGAGTGAGGGGAAAGAGCGTGTGATCATACCTTATCTGTCACGGTGGTGAAGCTAGAGAGTGAGATCAATAATCGTAGAGAAATCTAGGATAGGTAATGAGTTGTAGACTCTATTGTATTGGACCACCACAGCACGAACCAGGAGACCTCCCCAAGTAAGTACAACATGGTGACACAAGAAGTCATCCCTTCAACTACTTCAGTATCATGACGTTGGATACAACCTTGAACCTCTCCAACTGGGGACTGGCAAATCAGGTATCATAGATAGATGCTCTAGTGCTGACATGTCAGTATATCATGAATATTGCTAAAGTCTGGTCTGGTGTGTGTAATAATGCACGGAGTGCCAATCACAACGCGGCCGCCTCTACGTTGCCAAGCTTATACCACATCAACCAAGCCTTCCATAATGATAGGTTGTAGCGACATACTGGCGGAATGGACCATGTCATATCTATGTTACTGTAATCCAGCGTAATGCGTGATTACAATATATATCTAGTTATTTGCCACCTGTTGCGCCCCCACCTCAGTTGAACTTTAATGCCTTCAAAGCAACCCCGGAGACATAGACCACCCAACTAGGTATCTATCAGTTACTCATTCGTGCTCAAACTTCACTAGAACAAGCGCCATGTTGCTTGATTCAGTTAATGTCTCAGTTGCCAATGTCGGCATTGCCATCCTTACGGTGGGTCTAGGCGCTGTGCTCGCCCGGGTCTTCTACAACCTATACCTCCATCCCCTGGCGGGCTTTTCCGGCCCTTGGTATGCGGCATCAACATCGCTCGTATCGACGATTGTATCTCTTAGAAGAGTCGAGCCACAATGGTTCATGGCTCTTGTGAAGCGATATGGAAGTACGTGTCCTGCTAGTCCCCTGCGAAGAGAACAAGAAAGGAAGAGATAAATAAAAAAAAAAGAAAAAAAAATATAGGGGGAATGGGCAGGTACAGAGCGAAAGCAGCTGACGTAGTAATGAATATGCTGGTCAGCTGATCAACCCATCCGCATCAGCCCGACGATGCTATTGTTCCCGAGAGCCGCAAGTCTGAAGGACATATACTGGGATCCCGGTTGTAATATCAAATCCGAGCTGTACGGCGTGGGCGCTCTAGGACCGCCTAACCTGTTCTCGACGCTAGATGGAACGAAGCACAGACAGCTCAGGAAAGCTCTCGGAGGGACCCAGGTGAGTTGAGCGGTCCAGTAATGTAATGGAGGGATGCTATAAATACGGAGAAGGGGAAACACTTTACTGAAAAGGCTCGTAAATAGTGGTCCATCGGATCCCTCAAGAAGAACTGGGAGCAGCGCATAGATGAGCTCATATCCCTGTTCCTCGAGAAGATGTCTGAATTCGCCCAAGCCGGCGAGGATGTGATCATCAGTGATAAAGTTGCGTAAGTTTGAGAACGCCCCCCCCCCCCACCCCGAGAGAAAGGCAGCACCCTTTCTAGAAAATCTTGGATTGTACCCATCATTGGATGTTGGATAATTTGCGCTAAGAAAGATAACTACGCACGTCGTGTTTGGTGTGCCTACGCAACCTGACCCAGTTTACAGAGAGTTCGCCGCGGACACGCTGACGATGCTCGCCTTTTCCGTGCCGTGGGGTTTCATCCGCAACGGCCGCGACGAGCGGGGCTTCCTACGGTCGTGGCGCGAAGGGCTCGACTACTTCGGGACGGCGGTGCGGTGGCGGTGGTACCGTCACACCGTGCTGCGAAGTGCGCTTCTTGCGCCCTACTTCCTTCCGAGCGCTAGCGACCGGTTCGGTATGGGCTACCTCATGGCCCACGCCGATGAGCAGGTGACGAGGCGCGAGAAGGCTATCGAGAGCGCTGGCGGTGATGGGGGTGTTGACTACGTGGGGTCCGAGAAGTCGAAGGACTTTCTGCAACAGTGAGATACACCTGTCTTTTTATTCGTGTTGTTTTACATATACCTGGTCCTGTCAAAAGTCCACGGAAAACAGGCCGCTGACCATGTCCGCCGTACCCTTCACCCGCCCGCGCCATTCAATAGCTGCATGGACGCACGCTACGACGAGGGAACGCCGCTCAACGCCGACGAGAAGCGTGCCCACGTCACCCTCCTCATCCAGGCGGGAGCCGACACCACGGGGACGGCGTTGGGGTGCACGCTCCGCTTCCTGCTCACCCACCCGGACGTTCTGCAGAAAGCGCGCGCTGAGATCGAGGCCGCGGAGGAGGCGGGCAATCTCAGCCGCCCGGTGGTACGCTACGATGAGTCACGGAACCACCTCCCGTACTTCGGAGCCTGCATCAAGGAGGCGCTGCGCCTGCACCCGCCGGCTACGAACCTGTTCGCCCGCGTCGTGCCGGAAGGCGGGAAGCGCTTCAGCAGCAGCGGTAGCGGTAGTGGCGGTGCCGAGTTATTCGTCCCGGCGGGGATGGAGATCACGAGCAACGCCTACGTAGTGCAGAGGGACCCGGCGCTGTGGGGCCCGGACCCGGAGGCGTATCGTCCGGAGCGGTGGCTCGAAGACGATACGCACGGCGCGAGCGCAAGCGAGCTGGAGGCGGGCATGTTTATGTTTGGCACCGGTCCGCGCGTCTGTCTAGGGAAGGACATAGCAATGCTGGAGCTCTCAAAGCTGCTGCCAGAGGTGAGTAAAGTGTAGCCCTGCTTTCTATGGTTACTGCCATCACGCAATTATACAGTTCACGGTCGGTTCTCCGAGTGGGTAGTGAAAAGTGCGCACTATCTGACTTTAATATGGTAACAGATTATCCGCAATTTCGATCTTAAACTTCTTGATGTTGGACACTACGTCGTTGCAGGCGGTGTAGCCTTCAATCAGGACTTACGAGTCGTTCTCACGAAGAGGCCAGGGAGGTGAAAAGACTCTTCGGGGAATTTCCCGCGACTATTAGTTGCACTGGCTTGATGGTTTGGATAAGCCTAACAGGCTCGGATTCTTATTTCTGCATCCATGATGTGTTCAGAGTAATATAAAGGGAGGATCATGTCTCCTTTACGTATAGGTGGATGCAAGTAGTTGGCTCTTCCGTATTTCGATCAAGCCACTGTAGTGGAAGCTATGTACGCAATACATAAAGTACCTATAGGTGGTAGTTTATAGGTGGTTGAAGCTGCAGCTCCTGAGTGATGACGCAAGGGGGAGGGGGACGAACTTGGTCTATCCGTCTATCAGTGGCAGCTTGACGTCGCTACTAATTATCAGTCGCTAGCCGGGTACCTAGAGGCTAGCAGATAGGAATCTTGTCGCTCCCGATACCATCGGGAAGTGGCATTTTGGTTCTTGCATTGGTTGTATCCTGACCTCGAATGTATCAATGATAGGGGTCGAACTGGTTGGTCCTTCTTGATACAAGTGCGTGTACATTGCAATGATTCGGCAGCCACCCGAAGGCACCTGCAGGGAAGACAAAACCAGATGTTGAAGAGACGGGAGCAAGTTGAGGGCTGTAAGGTGGGTGGTGTATGTACAAGTAAGGGGTTGTTGAAGGGGCATTGGCCCAAGCTCCCGCGTTCCTGGTAGCTTGGCGCCATCTAAGCGTCTACTTTACCTACTTGTGCGCTAGCTCGACATATAAGCTACGCTAGTACTACGCTAGCTCAGTGTGCAAGTAAGGTTCATCGATCCATGACATCAGACCGATGACGCAAATCCGGGGTAAGCTCTCCTGCTCCTGTTGTGTTGCTGTAGACCTCCCGGGGGCTATAGGCAGCCCCCTAGGTAACTGCATACCTAGGTATGTACCTACATACATACAGCTTCCACCTGCATCATGTCTATCGTGACGGGTGTGTTTTGTTTGTATGTCATGTATGTCATGTATGTCTATTACCTACTACATACACCATAATCACTTACGTCTAACAGACCTGTACTGTCTCATAAGCTGTATGCCATGCAGGGTAGTACAGTATGACGGAGAAAACAAGACGGGAAGACGAGAAAAGATAGACTGTAGATCATTGGCCAATTGGAAAATGAAGGCAATAACAGGAGCATGGATCAAAAGCTTATGGAGGTTTGCATTTGCTATGCCACTTAGTGCTGCTATCTTTTAGTCACTAAGTAGATATGTAAGTAGTAGGTAGGTATTCAGACTAAAATCGGGATGATGCAAGCTGTCTAGGTACAATTACCTGTCAACCCGTAAGATAGTGTATTGTCCCTGCCTCTTTCATATGCTTCCACTTCCCTCAAATCAGAAGTCATTCTTACACCTGCCACTTCCACTGCCACTTCCACACTCCCGCCTCTCCATCCAACTCCCCCAACCAACCGCTTCACATCAATAGTCTACATTTCATCCAATACCAGCTGTAGAGCCACACAGATACCACCCCACCACCATTGGGCGACAGTACTTCGTCCAGTCTGCCAAATCAAGCCATGACAACCACGCGCTCCGGAAAGAACAGCTCCCAAGGCTCTACTACAGATCAGGCTGCGGGAACTAAGCATCAGATTGAGACCAAGACATCACCTGCCTCTAAGCGTACAAAGCAGGGCGATGGAATGGTGCAGACCACCATAGAAGACAGAATACCGAGGTAAGGAGGATATAGTTCCTGCCATACTCATCTTGCTCTGTATAGTGACTAACGTGTTCGCTAGCCCCACTGAAGCATATGGCTCGGGTGACTTTAGGAAGATTAGTCCCGCGAAGAACGGACATCAGCAAACTAAGGAGGATGATAAGAAGCAGGCCGAGACAGAGGATAAGTTTGAAACAAGCAACACGACGAAGCCGACAAATGGACACAGCGCCGTCGAGAAGGGCGGGCGCGAGGGCGTACCCTCCAATATTCTGGAGAAGGGAATCATATACTTCTTCTTCCGTGGCCGAGTGGGCATCGACGACCCTAGCAGCGTCGACGACCTTCAACGCAGCTATATCGTCTTGCGCCCCATCGAGAAGGATGCCAAGCTTAGTGAGGGCACCATCGGAGACGCTGCCAACAGTCGACTGATCGCCGTTCCTAAGTGAGTATTCACCAGACCCCGGCTCATCTCCTATGCCACTGTTACTGGGGTCTTGGGAAGTACTAGGTCAGGACTAACGTTGGGAACTTGTAGGAAAAAGCTACCCCAAAGCGGCAGGGACAGATGGATTGCGTTCGTAGAGAAGACGCACACTTCCTTCAAGACACTCAAAGACGAGTTCTTGGCTTCTTCCGACTATGAAACTAAGACGGCCGGCACACGCCATACACCTGCTGCTACTCCTGTAGCGGAAGGAGTGTACGCCATCACAACGACTGGAAGGGAGTCCCACCTCGCTTACATGATTACACTACCGTCAGATGGCTTGGGGGAAGTACAGACGGAGATCGGCCTCAAAGAAAAGGGCAGCTTCATCCTTAGCACTAGGAATCCCGCCTATCCGCCCCCGGGAGGACGATCGCTGCCGCAGGGTCCAGATTATCCTAAGGAGTGAGTTCATAGCCCCCATGACGTCACATCACCTTTCTATGTGAAGATCGGCCGGGTACATCACTTGGGAGACAGGCTTGTCAAACACACCGCCATGCTGGAATATGCTGGAATAACCCCTTGACATGCGAAGCATGTGTGTACTAACAGGTTATCAGAATTCAAGATGAGTTTCGTTCTCTCCGCTGGATCGGCACCAACCCAAAGCACTTAGACCACGTGAACACGCAGTTCCTACTGATCGGTGAATCGAGCGGCCTCCAGAAGGCCACGGAGCCTCAGGAAAAGGCCGAGGGTGACGAGAAGCCGATCGAGGAATTGGAGAAGCTTGAGGATGAGGACACAGACAGAATGGAGCATCTGAAGGGCGATGACTCAGCATCCATCTTTGCCGACTTGGAGGTGCACGCTAAGGACTACCCCAAGCTGCAGACTACTTTCTAGTTGATGATCAAGCCGGCTTGGGATCAAACATGAACTTGCGAATCGGAAAGGGGGGGGTTGCTTATTTGGGTAGCTTGTCTTTCAGAGGAGTTTAGGGCCACGGAGGCGGGGATATAGGTGTTCAAATTAATGGTCCAAAGCCAGGGAATCTGTTACGTTACTTATCTCAGACACGTGAAATGCGTGCATGGTCTTGTTTCTCACTTCGCTATACCGAGCAACGGTGTGGTAATCGTCAAGAAAAAGGGCGCAAATTCAGGTAAGGCACCGACCGGAGTTCATAGGCTCGGTGCTCAATATATTGCTAATTATGTATATTTTGTAACAGGGTGAGTACGCTAATAGTGGCTTGAGTTGTTACATCGATGAAATCTAATAAGCGTTTGACTCAGAAACATCGCGTCATGCTATGGTCCCCCATCAGCAGGAATTGTACTGACATATGACAAGGCAAAAATATAGAAATGAGTTCCTAGCTGGCTTATACATGGATCACCATGTCCAGCTACTTATTCCCATCACCTTCTTATATAACTCATGATGCATAAGCGTTCATCCCGACGGAGGCTTCTGGGCAAACTGATTCACAGTCATATCTAAGCAAGGGAAATAGATAGAACTGGCCTCGGGTGTTCATCCCCTCAGCCCTTCTGATAAACAAGCTGACTGGTGACCAAACTGGCACTCACTATGTATGGGTATCTGATTAAGGTAGCTTCTTCGCTTACTATCCCATACGTTTATGTATCAGTTCAGCTAGGGCAAGTCAAAAGTCAGATTATGTCGGCCTCGGCTCGGCTCGGCGCGTCCCGTATCAGTGCATTAGTAGTAAGCAAAGCATTTCTCGGGTTTATGGTGAGAGCTTTATATTTCCTACTGATAATATTACTTTCCTATTATGTATGATTGTCCGCTTCTGATGCATATGATAGCATAGTTACTGTTTAAGCAACTAAGGGCAACATACAGTATCATGTGCACGCTGACAGGATATCTTTGTTATATGGTTACTTATGCTCTGTAGTAGAGGCTCATGATGCCCATATATATGCAAGTTCTTCGTTGAATTACAAGGTATGCGTACTTGTAGGGGGTGAAATCTTACCTAATTCAGCAAGCTTAGCATCAAGATCCTTCATTCGCTTTGTTTAACAAGATAGGTATGGCAACAGCCGCTTTTCCGTGCCCAGAAGAGGTACTGTGTTATCGTCAAAATGCCCACACGCCGCGTTTCCGCCCTCCCGCGTTATTAGCGCGGCCGCTTCGGCGACCCCTATTTAACTACGGCCGAACTTTGCTTCCGCGGGCGGAGCCGCCTACATCCTTGGTCTTGGCAGTAGTGTAGATATACTTGTACGTGTGTACATTGCAAGTATTAGCTGGGTATGTATGTGATAGTTAGCCGCTTGGGATGTTGCGTTTGCGCGTGGGTGGCTGAACATGAGCATGAGCATGGGCGTGAGCATGGGCATGGTAATGCGATCATGCCGGACTATCTGGAAGAGGTCACTGTGTACCCTGACACTTGAGTGGATGAACAACTACCAGGTGTCATATCGCGTCACTCCAAGCAATAAAGAACGTAGCTGACGGATGATCAGTTGCTGTTACATACGTAGGTTTTATCAGGGTCTCATCGCATGTGCTTCACAACAGACGCTGGCCTACTGGTTACCTTGTTACCTGGTTATTATGAATATCAAAAGTATTGAAATTTAAACGTCGTGTTGTCCACCAACCTTCAATGCGGATGGAGGAACGCGTCGACGATTGGATGCACTTACGCCACGATGGAAGCTAATTGCAACGCTGATAATTGACTGTATGACTGGACGGACGGGCTGCGTGGTTAATGCTTCTGCTGCTGCTTATGCAGTCATCATGCATGCAGGACAAGATACGATGAGATGATACCATGCCAACAGGCGGCATACCTATCTAGACTAGCCAGCATGGCTTCGGTCCTACACCACGCACATATACCCGTATGAATTCGCACATGGAGACACGAATTAGTATAGTCACAGTAACAGCGCCGAATCAATACGTTACCTTATATCTTTCTGTCGCTAGGTGGCAGCTAAGAATCTAGAGATCGAGCCTCCTTTTAGCCTTCCCCCCAGTCGGACGGAAATTAGTAGTCGTTTTGAATACGAGACGAGTGACCTTGCTGTCGGCCACGAATGAAGGACACAGTATAATTCAGGTCGAACTGTTGGCAGCAAAAACTTGATTCGATGAGAATTGTGCAGTCTGAAGTGTCCCGACCTTTAAAGCTCCTATCCCACTTCGGTGATTGCTGGTTCTAGGATCCTACTTTCAGAAGCCGAAAACTAGACTGCTGACATATCTCCTGAAGTGGAATGTACGGACTCCAGAGGTGTGTTTATCGCCCCCTTTTCTATCCCTCTTGACCCCTAATTAAGGGTATGACCTGTGGCGGACCAGTAAGGTATGAGGTATTGAGGCAACTTTCTTCACCTACCAATCAACCAAGTACAATTCCGTCGTTATTCCCACCAGCCTATGACTCATGAGATTAGGCAGGAGACGACCAAGAGCTAGGAAAGTACTTGGAATTTGAAACCATGGAATAAGGTAGTCTTTTCGGCCCACGACTAAACGGCTTCACTATCACACCAGAAACTTTCCGGGCTATGGAATGACCATATTTCTATCAATTCTGATTTTCCAGCGCCTAGGCTTTGGTGCTTCAGATAGCAATGGGCTATTCTAAGTAGGAGGGCATGTATAATCAGGACTATTTCGTCACAATGGAGTGCCCCTTCCGAAGACCCTCGTCGAGCTTTTTGATTAGTTTATTCAATACTTTGAAAGACAGTAAGGATGCCCAGAAGTGATACGTCATCCAATATGTGTTTAACAAGGAGGAAACAACAATGTTCCCTAATACAATGGATTGGCTCCAGGTTGAGTCTTAGTGTCTGCTGGCATCTCGAAGGCAGTAGTATGACCGGCCCCCCCTAGTTCTACCGGAGGCGGCTGCTTCACTTCCTGATTAGCGACTAGTGATGCCAGCCTTCGTCTCCTCGTCCGAATTACCCAGAACCCAATGAGCGCCAGCACAATGACGCCCGCTGCAACACCAACGCCCATGCCAATTAGAGCGCCGACGGGCGACGGACTTCGAACAGGAATACTGGTGACAATGGTGGAACCGTCGTCGCCGCCGCCTCCGCTATTTCTCGTTGGGACAATATCGCTGCCTGTGCTATTCGATGTCGTAGTAGGGCTAGGCAGGAGATCGGAGCTTTGATAGTTGAGTTGAAATAGCGGAGCATATATACTGAACGTAGAGATGATAGACGCAGTATCGGTTAGCTCTACGGCGAATGGTATAGTGAGATGTGAAAAGGCCGCGCTGGTGCCGGATTCGCAAGTCACCGTTGCGACCGTCGCGGAGATCAGTTGTGCGACGCACGTCTGTTCACCCGGTTTGCATGCGAAGCCCCTAATACTTGGTTAGTTTCACCTGTACACGAATTACGATAGAGAGGTACAAGAAAGAAGGAGCCACCAGGAAGAAAGAAACGAAAGGGGCCCTTACGTTGGACAGCACCCGACGACAGTTTCAGACTCCCCCGGATTGAAGGCGAAATCATAACCTCCCCTTGAGCCGTCATATGAACAGGCGGTTGTATATCCTTGTGGGCATACAAGGCCTGGCGAGAACACGCCCCATGCTTCAATGGGCTGTCCCGGTGTGTGAACTCCCGAGGTGCGCGGAGGCCAGCACGAGGGCTCGTCGTGGACGACCCAGGATGAGTAGCAAGTCTGGCCTAGCCAGGCATAGTCACATGTACTGCAGGCCGCAACCGCGACGGTACAATCGGGTGGTTGGGACCAAGTCGTTGTCAGCGGTCCCAGGATGGTCGGGCTCGCTGTCGACACAGAAGTAACGGTCGACATAGCCATTTTTCTCCTTTTTCTTTCTGTCCCTATTCTCAAGACTCCCGAAGACGGGTTGAAACGAGATAGAGACACGGTTTGGTCGCGAAGGTCCGCCTTTGGGTAGGGCTGGAACCAGAGGAGAAGGAAGGCTCGGTGCGAATCATGTTGGGACTTATCAGAAAAGGCTTCGAATTGTTGGACCGTTACGCAACACGTTGTCCATACCGCATACGCGGTCGTCGCACTTTTCTTGGTAGCTGCATCATTTCATTTGCCTGGCGCTCCATCAGATATTGCATCCCGGACCAATGATGAAAAGCTTTTCCAGGTGAAAATTTCAGCTCGTGCTACCGCTATGTAGACTCTTGCATGAGGCTTTTCGGGGGCCTCAGATTTAGGTAAGCCTCACTCCGTGAGACCCGATTGCACGCGTATGTGGTTCAGGGGTATCTCAGCAAAACCCTCATCCCAACAGCCTGAGGACAAGGCTGGTTATGGAAAGCAGCGGCAACGCATTTGATCCTTATTCTCTGTACTGAACACTCTGGGATTCCCTTCGACTGCATGCAATTCCCATCGCTCCCTCTCTGACGAGCGACATTGCATTGCTTCTTGATCGCATATTATCGACGATATCATATCTAGAGCCATTTCTCAATCACTCGGTTCAACCGAGTTGACGGTAACGTGATATGACGTCGCCCAATCCTCCGCTCAGCGGAGAATTACCTACCCAGGTACCATCTGCGCTGAGATAGTACTTATCGCCTAGCAGGTTCATCACACACTAAAAGCTCAAGGGGACTAATCAGTCAGTAAATCGGGATTCTACTCCCTACGTATGAAGCCATCCGAGAATACGAAACCCAAGCGTGTCGTGATCCAGAGACTTGGGTTGCATCCTGGCAACGCATCAGACTACTTTGTAGTCTCATCGACGATGAACAAGCTAGCGATCGAGTTTCGTGCGAAGTCTTTAATCCGTTAGCACCTACAAGTGAACTATATGACCAAGGCAAGGTTAGATTTCGTACATCCCTGGAAGCGTTGGTGCTGGTTGAAGGGCTGAAACACCAAGGATTTCCCGAACAGGTAGGTAAGAAGGATTCCAATGCTTAGCTGTTATTGTCGCCCGTGCGCCAAGCGATGTACTTCGTATGATGCGCTGAAACGAAACATGAAACGAAACATGAAACGAAACATTTGAGACCTTGAGTAGGTAGTTATAGTTATAGCTCTGTGTCATTCGAGACATATGGGAGAAAATGGTTAGGCTGGGAGCACTCCGATCCTTATAGTGGTCAAGTGTGTAGGATTGATCCACTTGACCACACTCATATAGTTACCTCGAACCACGGCATCGGGCTCTTCTGGAACCTCACGAACTGCAACGGTCACCCTTACGGCGTAGTAGCTTACTACATCGATCTAAGAGTATGAGATACATGAAGATGGTTTCGAACGTCCAAAACATCCACGATGCTGCTGCAGGCAGGTATCCACGACATAGTCCAGCCTATTCAAGGAGGTTCGTGACTGCCCCTATCACTAGGTAGTAGGTATAGGGGCTTTCTCTGCATTATACCGGTAGCTTTGAAACACGTCACCATCGCACACCATGCCTTATCATGAAGTGATATACATAGTATTCCTTTCTCGCTATGATCAGGATCATTGAGTTTATTGAAGCGTCGGAGGGACGACCCGATAGTCGGAATATGTAGTCAGGTACGTAAAAGCTGTGCCACGTGCAGACGAATTAATCTAAAACGAAATGTTCTGATGCCCTGTCTAGCTGGAATCCTGGCTGTCTGAATCCTTCGCGTCCAATGCGGAGGAACGCAATCAACCAAGGGCGTTAGCAAGCGACATTGTGATTAAGGGGCTTGGAACTGCGCGAAATAAGTGATGACCTCGACTTTACGAAGTAATGTGCGATGAGTGAGTGATTGCGTGTATGGGCAGGAAAGGGCAGGAAAGGAAAGGGCAAGAAAGGAATCACACAACATACGAAGTAGATGGATGTGTAATAGCAGTCTGCAAGACAAGCTTTAGGGGTCCAACTACGCTATATCAACTGCGCTATACCCTGTCATGTAGTTATGTAATGTACCTATTGTACGTACATACCTGGTATTTAAGCGGAGTGATATATCTCCTCTCACTTTCCCCACGCTGGAGTTGGGGTCGTGCTTTATGATGCCCTTGCTCGAAAGCTTGTTTATGGTAGGCTTTTCACTAACGAAGACCAGGGAGACGGTCAGGTTCGGATGACTGCTGGACTGGTGCGTTTCGGGGCACACGGGGTGGCCTTTGAATAAGCTGCAATATATTCCAATACCTAGGTAGGTAGGTAGTTTGAAAAAAATAGGTACTATAACCGAGCAACACGCACGGCCAATGCTACTATAAATTGCCAGCGCCATAGTATACATACATGTATGTGGACATAAACGGCTACGTTTACTACGTATGTAGCGCTAACTGAAGCCAAGGACGGGACGGTCGGTCAGCAAGCGAATGATCAGATCAGTTCAGGCTCCACCGGCGCAACAAGTGACAGCGGAAAGCGGGGAGGGCCTTGGGAACGTTAACAGGCGGGCCTGGACCTGAAACGCGCTGAAGGCTGGAATTCATTGGATGGCAGGCAACCAACATCCAACACCCAGCATCCAACACCCAGCATCGACACAAGAACAAGATTCTGCTCATGATAAAGCATGCTTCTTGTTTCTTCCTTCCTATGACCAAGGTTATCCTATACTCACATACCTATCTATCTATCCCTTTCCTTCTTTCCCTCGCGTTATTCGTTCTGCTTTGCTTAGTTGTCCAGGCCTTGAAATAGTAGCAGGTAGTTATCAACTACTAACTACCTACCAACGATAAAGTTGGCTCCTGGAGAATGATCGACCCAACTATCAGATCAGCCTAGTAGCAAGCGCTTCGTAAGTATCCGGTATCATAGGTGGATATTGCTTGGAATCAAGAGTTCGTCGGTAACCTCTCCCGAGCCAGACTCAACCCAGCTATGTAGTCGCAGAACAAGTCATATGGATTTCTCTGTTGCTATCATCATTCATGGTAGGCACCTTAACAGGAGCTCTCTATAGATCCCGTCATCTCTATCGCGTGAAGTATCAGGGTGTATATCATTAGTGAAGGGAACTAAGACACACTGGGGGGGCTAACTAACTCCTACTCAAGTCCCTAATTGTAAAGCAGCAGCCGACGAAGTAGACTACGGCCTGCCTTAACGAGTTGGGCTACGAGTTACGAGTTACGAGTTACATCTGTACGGGGTTTGTCTCGACACTCTCGACTAGTCTCCGTGTAGCTTGCTGTCCGCGATGCTCCATAGTGGCGGGCATCGGGCGTGCTGCAGGATGAGATGTGCAGAGCAATAATACCACCTTACCGAAGTAGAAGCGAGCCTGAGCAAGCAATGTGTAAGGCACATCATCGCGACTGTCATACAGCTTATATGTGCAGTTACGTCGCAGCAACAGCAGCAGCAGCAGGCAAGGCACCTCTGCAGGAAGTCAGACAGCCTTTGAAGATCGGTCAATTGGTCCCGGATCCAAGATGCGCACGCACGTATAGAGTATGGGTAGAACTGATAGATCGATGCAATGCGATGCACGCATGCAGGGTCTGCAGGGTAGGTAGGGCCTGTATGAGCTGTAGGCAGGCAGGTATTAATATATAGGTGTGTGGTGTGGTGTAGTAGTCTACGTAGTAGCTGGTGTGCAAGGGCATCTTGCTGATGTATCGCGATTCGCACACCCGTTGCCAAGACTCACCACAAGCCAAAGGGGCGTTGAGTGTCAAATGTTTACCCACGGGAAGAACCCGAGGGTGTTCAGCCATCCGGTTGCCGTTGCGGGGGGGTTCAAGCCACACGCCGTCGTGGTCGTCCAGTCCTGTTAGCGTAGGATTTCCGCTATGTCCCATGTAGCTTAAGTCACCATCCTCCTTGCTTTTGTTTCTTTCCTCTTTGCCCACCCGCATCCACATCCAGGGGAGGGCTTCGAAAGCTTGCTTCTTGCTAGGATACCCTTGACCCTGGAGACTACTATAGTCAGTACGTCGATACGTATCGAACAGGTACATAGCTATGTAGGTACGTAGAGCCAGGGAGCAGAGAGGGGGAGAGAGGAAGAGAAGTTGTTTCGTCTTGTACGAAAACGGAGGTAGGCTCAGAGGGCTGCTAATTAGCCTTGATCTCGAGTATATAGATCTCATATCTGCCCGCCCCCTTCGAAGTGAGATCACGATCCATCTTCAATTCAACAGCCATCCGCCCGCCACCACCACCCACACTTCTTTTTTTCTTTCGTCCACTATTCTCCGGTTTTTCTCTTTACGGGTTTCCACCAAGCAGAGCAGACAGAAAGTCTAGATTCCTTCTTCCTGTCACACTCTCTGGAACTCTTCGTCTCATTGGTCCGCTGGCTCTGGAAGCCCGGTTTCCCGTATCTATTTCTGGTCATAAGCGCCGGCGGGTCGCCCATAGGGTCCCCCCTCTCCAGGTTATTTTACACTTGATCAAAAGTGAAGTAGCATTCACGCCTCTTTCTTGCTTCAGCTACCCGCCCTATTCCCTCTGTGCGAGTGTGTGTGTATGTGTACGCGTGCCCCACACTCTTTGCTGGAGATCTTTATACCCGCGGCGGCGTCTTTGATCGACATACTATTATTATACTACTTTTCGGATCCCCTCTGCCGGATCTGTCTTTCTACTACGTAGTAGTCTAGTTATATCTACTAGTTAATCGCCTGTTAGATCGACCCTACCGATCTTCCAGCTTCCCTCACACACGTCATTCACCATGTTACCATCAAACCTTTTCGTCCTCCTCTCGGCCGCAGTGCTCACCTCTGCGAGCCCAATATACCATCTCAGGAAACGCTGTAACGAGACGCTTCCCGATGCCCCCTCTCCGCCTCCTACGTCTCCTCCTATCACGGCAACGCCCGTGCTACCTGTCAACGGAGGTCAGTTCACTAAACATTCATCCATCTTATCAAGCCTGACCCCTAACCATCTCACGCTACCTACCTCGCTGTGCATATCAGCCAGCCGCAGACATCCCTCATGACTGACACACGAATTAGGTGACACCGAGCTCGCAGGCCCTGGCAACGCAACGCTGAAGCACATCGTAGTTGGCCACGGCATCCAGAACTACACGTGCGCGTCGGCGGGAGCGACAGCGACATCGGCGGGCGCCCTTGCGGTATTCTGGGACATCCAGGCGCTGTATCCGGGCACGGGGGCGAGCTCACTCACCGAGGCGGATTGGGCAGCCCTGCCAGCCAAGGTGCTGCGGACGACCGACGTACCGCTGAACCTGTTGCCGACCAGCAGCTCACAGTATGCGGCCGACCCGACAGCGCCATTCCCGTCGCCGGCCACCGACCTGGAGATCGAAGGCATCGACGGCCCGCTTCGGTTTATGGGCCACCACTTCTTTGACACGACTTTGACGCCGACCTTCGATGTGCAGGGCGACGGGACGCCTGCCCCCTTCTTTCAGGGCAAGAAGGACGCCGACATAAAAGCCCCCGCCGACGCTGATAAAGGCTTGACTGATAGCGGTGCCGTCGACTGGCTGCGCCTCACCGATAAGGGCACCAGCTCTGGCCCCGTCTCGCTCGTCTTCCGCGTCCTTACTGCCGGCGGCAACCCAGCACCGTGCACCGAGGCCGGGCAGACCGATAGCGTGCCGTATGCTGCTATGTACTGGATGTACTGAGGGTCCATTGTCGAAGAGGGAAATATAATGCGTCTTTGTCCAAAAAATGAGGGGTTGCTGGTTTAATGAGTCGCATGGTATAGCATGGCTATGGCGTTTATATGGTTATTTGCGTTCTGTTTGGGAGGTTGGATTTAATCGGTTTGATGGCCGGTCGGCTTCTATTCTCGATGTCGTCTTCGCCGGGATAAAGCTTACCTCGTTCGACCAGCTGGCATTCTATGGCAAGGCGGGACTATCTGAGGTGAAAGGGGAGGGGGTGCATGGTGTCCCCATATCTCCGCTCTCATGCCCGCCTGCGGCTGTAGATAGTTCACGCCCCTTTAGATTCTTCATGCGTATGTATAAAAATTACTTACGCCTTGGTATATATACCCTATATTTATTCCTGACAAGGCACTGAGTTGACCAAAGTACGAGTCGCTATGTTGAACGTGAGTGCGGGGTTTGAGTAATCGGGGATGTCAAAATTTCTTGCAGTGAGTGGTAAGCTGCTTCGTACATAGCTAGAGCTAGCTCGCTACTTTAGATCACGATAAACACTCCCCCATCTAACTCTTCAGTGAAGAACACTTCTAATCGCATGCATGCCATGAGAATGCTAGGTAGGTACCTACTTCGACTAGAGTTTGGGCTTTGCAACACCATTAAGGGACCTCTCGACCTCTCGTAACATCCACGCCCCCCTGAGTCCATCTTCCCCTATGCTAAAGACACAACGCAAGAGATATCCATAAGCGTGTACTTACTAAACATAGCATCGGAACAACGTAGATTCGCACATCCCTTGATTCCCGGCACGTGTTCCAGGTCAGCAGGTCTTTGCTTATTCTATAAATATCTTGACCCATCACCCCTACATACCAGACGATGCCCGGCAGTGTGGATGATTTGGCTCACTCCTTGCCTAACTACTCAGCGTCCTTGCCATGCGTCTCTGTAAGGCATATATAATAATGCAGTCGCAGTAGAAGTGGCTGAGTGCAGGCATGACATAGCAACCAAGGGCTGACCAGGCAGGTAGGCGACTAATCGAGTGGGCGGCTAGAGCTGGCGCCATTGATCGCGCTTCGACCGTGAGAGGGCTTCTGTAATAGGCTACGCATGAGAACCAAGTTCCCACTCCTTTCGTTTCGTATACCTCATATGTGGACTTTTTTTTCCACATCCCTGACTCTCCATCAGACGGATCAACAAGCTATCGCCGCTCCTGAGGCGTGGGTGAGCCGAGTTCCAATCCATGTATTCATCCAGCCACTTTTCTCAAGGTTGCAAAGGGCGATCCTGGTGACAAGACCTTCAGGCAAAGGACAGATTATTAGAAGTCTCGAGGCAGAAAGTATGGGAGTCTTGTTCGGCAGTAATTCGACTAAAACGTGTAGGTATGAACCTTGAACGGCCTACCGTACCTAGATTTCAAAGTCAGGGTTTATCTCTAGCTTTTTCGTACTCCCGACTTCAGTTTCACCATTGTTAATATTATGTTGATACTGACATTCATGGGCTCTGATTGCAAGAGTGGTCGGTCTCGTAACTAAGACCTAACCCAGCGCAGGGCTCGTCGAACCTGTTCGGGCTCACAAACTCCACCCTCGATGTTGTATTCACCCCCAACAGTATCAGCGAATCTTCTTCAGCATTATATCGCGGCCACCTCATAATCGCAGACAGCCCCTCATGCGGGTCTGTCGCAAAAGCAGCCCACGCGCGCTGCATGACCCGAGTGAGCTCGGCCTCCTCGGCGCCAGGCGCTATACCGCTCACGGCCTCCGAGTTTCCCATAACCATGTTGATGTCCACACCATGATATGCGCCGCTAGAAGGCGGATCGTAGAGTCGGAGGTTCTCCCAGTCGGCCATGTACCGCGCACGATACATCGGAACTTGAACGCCGCCCGCCGGCAGCTTGGAGTTGAAGCTGGAGCGTGCGCGCGCGTCAGCAGCCGTGGCGCACGTGAAAGACTCCAGCTGGAAGCGCGTCCAGTCACCCTCGGGAAGCGCGTTGCCCTGCGCGAGCGCCGCGATCTTGTAGTAGCCCGCCTCGTAGTCATTGATGATCTGGAAGTACGGTATATGCGCGAAACTGCCCGCGTTTAGGCGGGAAGCATATTCCTGCGGCGAGAATACCGTCGCGTTGTCGATGGTGGCCTGGAACGGGGACTGCGAACGGGTCGGGGTGCTCTGTGGAGGGAGGGAGACAAATTTCATGGCGTCCAGGAGGGATTGGAAAGTGACGTTGGGAGACTGCATGCACGCGAGCGTACCCCCCTCAGTGGATGCGCTACAGCCGAGGGTGCCTGTTACGTTATGCCAGTTCTTCGCGGCTAACTCGAGGCTGTTCAGTGGAAAGGAGAACTCGTTCCCAGAGTGGGACACTAAGCCCGCGGCAACTGGCTGATCCCGGAAGGCAAATGCCCAGTTTCCAATCGATACAGCGCCAGACGATTGGCCCAAGACGGTGATCCGCTCTGGGTCGCCGCCGAAGGAGGCGATGTTCTCTGAGACCCACGTCACGGCCATATGCTGATCCAGGAAACCCAGATTTTGAGTTGTCTCGGGTGAGCCAGGGAACCCGAAGATGTTCATACGGAAGTTGAAGGTGACGACCACGACGTCTTCGGCTTCGGCTAATATGCTGCCCTCGTAGAACGGCGTGTGACTCGTCCCTGTCGAGAACCGACCCCCATGGATCCATACCATCACAGGCTTCAATGATCCTTTCATACCACCTCCTGATGAAGGCGAACTCTTGGACCAGATATTCAACTTGAGGCAGTCCTCGCTCTGCGTGTGATTCAGCTGATTGGAGAAACTGCTAACAATTCCCGCATACTGTGCTGTTGTGTTCGGGTACGCGAAGGGGCGCGCAGTGTTCTGCGGACAGTCGAAGCCCTAGTCCCGTTAAGCGAACCATCCCATCTCGTGTGTTGCGCGACTCGCGAATGATCTTACGAATTTATCAGCGTTGATGGTCTCAGTCAGGGGCAACCTGACCGGCGTAGCGAATCTCAGCTGGCCAACTGGAGCCGCCGCGTATGGGATCCCTAACCATTCGCATACTGCCGGTTGTGTAGTTGAGTGGCCGAGAATGCGAGAATCATTCACAAGCGCTATACAGTCATCCGAATTTCCTAGAGCGTAAGCGCATGCTGATATAAAAGGTACATACAGCCTCGCTATTGACCAACGCATCGTTCAATGAATGTAGTAAGGACGTGACAACATCCATTCGGAGCATACAAGCATCTGAGATGATGCTCTGCCTATTGGGCATACACAGAGCGGGCAGAGCGGGGTAACTGATGAGGCATGATTTCAATAACCCCCTGTAAAATGTAGGATGAAGTACTCAAATCGAATGTTCATACCAGGGGTGCAGTGGAGGGCTGTCAAGATATTTTGACATGTACGTTTCTCCTTATTATTGCGTCTGTCTTCGTCTCGCCAGGCTTCATTCTTCGTCTCGCCAGGCTTCATACCACGCACATAGATTTGGCCAACGATGGTGTGTGCCCCCCATTACTTGCCCACCAAGTACCTGAAGATATCTCACCTTCCTCTTGGAGTGACCTTTGACTTATGACGTGTCTCATATAGACAGACTCCTGGACTATGAGACAGTGAGGTTTGGCCTTTCAAGACGCCTCTCGGCAATTTTGGTGCCATATATTTCAACGTCTGTCATGACGTTGAAGACTCTTCTGACACATATTTACCCATGGCCCCTGCAAGTCGTAGCACTGGGATCGTCTTCAGGAGAGGCTCATGCAGGGGAGTCGTTTGGCGAAACGCCAGAGATGGCACGCGCCGAGGAGACCATAACTATGATGCTTGTAAACGAGTCCTTGCACGAAGACCACATAGTCGACACTAGCACAATCTCAAGATAGTGATGCCGAGTAGTAATAATAATGGTATCCGATCGGTGATTGACAAGATTACCCCAGAGTGAGTTGACGCATTCATTATCGCCGCGGCCTTCATTTAGACTGGTAATGTATGTCAACAATGTCTTACACCCGCTGGAAACCCCGGAACACCTTTGGACATGATGACAAATAAGGATAGGCTATGTATGATACAGCACACCGACCCATCCCAGTCTTGTAAGATAAAAAACCTCGCCGCTGTTAGCTAATTTGTGTGATTTGTGTGGCCAAGACGAAGCCAACCAATTAGATCCTCTCAGCGTTTTCAGCTTGCCGCATTTGGTAATACCTCGGCTGACGGACGCCCCTTGCTGTAGTTCAGTCAAACCTGTAGGTTAAGCCTGTAACTAAATGTTAGCCCCGGGACTTACATGATTCAACTGTTGAGGCTCTTTCTTCACGTCCAATATCTCGTCATCCTCTTCAGCCCTTCTACGGTAGTAATTGCCATAGATTTTCTAGCGCTTCTACTGAGTGGCTGCGGAAAGTGCCGAAAGGTCTGTCTCAATTAAGCCCGTTGCGCTATCGGCCCAAAGGCCGAACCCGCGATGAGTTAAACGTGCATGCCCACGACCTACCTGATTCATATGCAGTAATTGTCATCTATTAAATCCCCTAGTTAATGTCTAATCGCCTGTTCCCTCCTTTTTCACCAAATGCCGCTCGCACCGAGCACACAAGTTCTATCCCAGTGTACGAGTACGGTCCTATGCTATCTAAGAGTTGTGCCGCTCTGGGGAATCGCCATCTTCATTCTCCTGTTCGGTGCTCTTTGGTCTCGAATTGCTGCTGCTGTTGCTCCTAGCCGAGGTCGCTCGCCCTCGCCCTCGCCATCATCCCCGAAATCGAGAACGCCGTAGTCGCATATCACACACGGGCTACCGCCCGCCCCTCATCGACTATCGCAAACATGGCCTCTTCCGCCGCGGCATTGAAGGGGGCCTTCTGGATTGCGTTGCCCACAGTCACGTCCGCCCTTGCCTACGGCACATACAAGTTCGATCCGAATCTAGTAGATGCTGCCAAGTCGTTCTTCACGGGCCCTGGGAGCTACAGCCGTATAATAGCATTGGGCGTCGTACTCATAAACTGGAAGAGTCTACCATTCACCTGGACTGTACGTATACGAAGAAGATACCGCAACATGCATATGCAGGTGCTTGCATGCGTCGTAGGCGACAGGCATGGAAGGTAGCTCCTAACTGACATTCCTGGTCATCAGATCCGGGTCTGGCATGGCTTGATCAGTAGCATTTACCTGCCACACCACAAGCACACGCCCGACAAGCTCTTCCACCCGGTCATCAGCGAATCCCACGTCACGCTGCTTGAGGTCGACTACAACATCCACAAGTCCAACTCGACGTACTTCGCCGATCTTGACGTGAGCCGCACCCACCTCGTCGGCTACTTGCTGGCCCGCGGCCTGCACGGCATAGCGCACAATGCCAAGACGAAGCTGGTCATGGACCCGTCGGACCCCGCGAAGCCCGCCAAGGGCAAGCTCGGCATCATGCTCGGTGCCGTCGAGTGCTCCTTCAAGCGGGAGATCAAGCCCTACGCCAAGTTCGAGATGTGGTCGCGCGTCCTGGCCTGGGACCGCAAGTGGATGTACATTGTCACGCACTTCGTGGAAAAGGGCACAGTGAAGCCCCGGTCCTGGGATGATGGTGGCCGCCACGGGCCTACGAGGAAGAACGATAGCGCACCGCAGGACTGGGAGAAGAAGATTTACGCCACGGCCATCAGCAAGTACGTTTTCAAGATCGGCCGCTTAACCGTACACCCTGCCGTCATCATCGGTGCCAGTGGGTTGTTGCCTGAGCGCCCCGGCGGATGGGTTACGACTACCGAGAACGGTGCGGCGAAGCCAACAGAGCCCGTCACGGGTGGTGCCTTGGATGATGAGGCCGAGTCGTCTACCACGTGGGACTGGAGACGGACCGAGGAGGAACTAAACAAGGGTCTCCAATATGCGCAACAATTTGCTAGTCTAGACGGCATGCACGGCTTATTTGATGGAGGTGAAGACGGAGCTTTGGGAAAATTCGGACTTTGAATTGATACGATGATTATACGACTTACATAGAGATCCATGTGGCAATGGATATGCTTCACATGAGACATGATATTAAGGCGGTGGGTGGAGTCACGAAGGCTATCTTTGATCGTCGATCGTTCAATGGACAGAACGGGTAGATATAGACAGACGTCTAAAGAGTTTTAGAGTAGATTTGACAGCAATGGAATAGATGCGCTGATGCGTTAACCCCTGAACCCCCAATCTCGATAACATACTTATACAATGCCCAGGGGTTCGGCTTCTCATGCAACATCATCACTACATTACTTCCGAAATAAGAAACAAGGTCTCTCGCCCAGCAGCAGTCGCCCCGTCCAGGCGGTACCAACCTGACTTGATTATGGGTATATAGGATTGCTTTCCTCGATCCGATCCGATCAAAATCATATCGCACCTACAGAGCCATGACAATGACAATGGCAGCCGCTCCCAAGAGCCCCATGCCAGTAGCGGCCCCGATGCGCACCGCTGCGTCTGAATTTGCCGTGTCTGAGGCTGAGGTGCTACTGCTGCTACTAGCCGGTTTATGACACTACTTGCATAGTACCCCAATCCCTAGCCTAACAAGTTGAAAGGGTCAAGGTGTTACAGGGCAGGCCGGAGCACGTTTCGCAGAGCAAGGGTCCCTCGAGATAGAGATTATCTGCAATTCCAACACATCTTAAAGGGCAGCTTATAGCCTGTTCCAAGCAAAGTTCGTACATAAGTCTGATGGGTCAGAGAAGTCCAACTACCTGCCTATTGATATATCATGTCAGACCCCATCTACAAGATGCTCCAATGCGGAACCCATGAAATGAAACCGTGAAGCAAAGGATCTCCTAAGCGCAACCTATCAAGCAAATGCCGTACGAAGCACTCAATCGGCCAACGATACCTACTAGGTACTGCGTAAGAAACGTCACCCCTGATGGTGACACCAAATCCAGGGGACCAACCTTTATCTTAGTGTCACTTACATAAACATGCCTAAACACCCAACGGCACCCCTTGCAGGAACCTGGAAGCCTGCGACCACAGCATCTGCATTAGCTCAGGGGCGCGGGGGAGGCGGGACTCGCGGGAGATGCGCCCCAACCAATAAACAGCGGGGTTACCGAGCTAAGCTTTGCGGGGAGCTTAAGTTCAAGACCCCCGTGTTGTGGCACAGGCTGCAGGAGATCTCTGATAGGAACTAAGGTACTAAGGTATGTGGAATGTCTTGAAGGATATATCCAACCTAAAAGATCCCGCCTTACTCCTTCTCCTTGTGTGAATCGATTTGCGGCCGATAAGACGGTATTTGACAAATCCAGTTCGGCTCTTGGGTGACTGCTTCAAACTGCCCCAAGATATGCCTATCTCTCATGTGGTCCGGTTTGGCCCGCATTAACCCCTTTTTTGACATCTGGACATGTCAGTCTGATCATGCAGTCTAATCCTATTCCTTATTCAATGTCTAGCATATTTAAGTCGTCGCTCATCATCATTGATGTTGGGAGACTCCGCCTGAATCAGCATCTCTGGGAGGAACTAATTGGTTTGCAGATTCGTCATCTTTCGACACCAAGGGCAGCGAGGTGTAGGTACGTCTGAGAAGTCGGGGACGGGTTCGGGAACGGGAGCTCATAGCTCTATCCCTCACATCTGAGAATACGCATATTGAAGCGTACAGCCAGCACAATAAACAGGGCGATTACAGGTCCTACTGCCTAATGTCACATTCGATGGTGACATTGACGATTTATTACCCGATGATCCTACCGGGAGGGGCCTAAGTCACCAGGATAGTAGTGAGCAGATGCCAAAACGACTCCGCATCGCCATACTACATTCCTAAAGGGAGGCCTTATGAATTATATTGCTCTCTCAATGTGGGCTGTTTGTACGATGCTCGCTGACTGCTGATCGGAATACCCTCCGTGCTGTCCCACATGGCTCGGTACCGAGGGAATTGTCGCTAAGGGTTCTGCTCCACCTAAAATCTGTCTCACGACACCATGGTTGGGCCTTCTTTCTATCAGACCGGATACCCTTCAGTCTTGCCGAACGATACTCTGAAAGGGGTTGGAATCGCATAGGACGATAATGCGAGTTCGGATCCGAGACGTAGCCGACCTTGAAGCTGTTCTTTGTCAAAAAGGCCCTTAACCCAGAATCTCTTCACCATGTATGATCCTTTTCTTGTTCATGTACTGTATGATGTTCCTTCACTGCCTTGAATTATGTGTCACCACATCAGCCAGCTCCCAGAACCTTCCATGGTAAAGGAGAAAAAAGTCATAGTCTTGAGCTTTCCTCGGTGGGTTCTAACACCATCTATCATATGCCGTTAGCCATGTCTCTAACCTTTCATCGTGTATAGAAATGGAACTATGGGCTTGATGCAGGCCCTTCAAATACTAGGGTACAAGCCGTATCATATGAAAACTGTCTTCGATACAGGGGCATCACATATTAATGTCCTGAACGATATCATCCGGGCTAAGTACCACGGCGAGGGGAAGCTCTATGCAAAGGGAGAGTTTGATAGGTGGTTTGCGGACTACGATGTGCGTCTCCCCCTTTTCTTGTCTTTTTCTGTTCTATTTCTCTTTGGTCCGAAGTCAATGAGTCGTCGATCGGAGCGGCAGCTAAAGACTCGCACAGGCGATCCTCGACGTGACAAGTTTCTTCGCTCCTGATCTAGTCGCTGCATACCCCGATGCGAAGTTTATCCTCACTACAAGAGATCCACAGCGCTGGGTTCGATCCGTCAATGACACCATGCTAAAGATGACAACGATTATCACAACCTTTCCAATCCGCTATATGGGATGTATAAGTAAGTTTATGGCTGCCTGGGTCGAATTTGCCAGACTGGCCCTGCGGCACCTCTGGAAGGATAAGAAACCGGGCACCGACGCGGAGGCCATCAAGACGTATAACGAATAGTATGTCCACCTAAATGCTAGCATGGCTAGGACATAACATAAATCCACAGCTCAATTCACTAATCAGTCAACCCTACCTAAAAGCAATTCTTTAGTTCGAACACTCATCCCTAAGGACAGATTGTTAGTGGTGAACCTTGAGGATGGTCTGGGTTGGGAGGAAATATGTGCCTTCCTTGGTCATGAACTCCCGGCTACCCGGTACCCGCGCGGCAATGATCCAAAAGAGTTCGTGATGCGAATGAACCGGTGGATAGCGAAAGACATATTCCCTCTGTTAGTCGCGGCTGTGGCGATTATCGTACCTGTCCTCGCAATCTCATCGCATCGGTAAACATAGTAGAATATTGTATACTTATATTTGCAACGTTAAATTCATACATTAAGAACTATTATATGATCCAAGAAAAGCAATTGCGAACACGCACTCCTATCAAGGTTCCATTTCCATACTCTGGTCATTCTGTTGAATTATGCAGAACTGTGTAGCCTACCAGTATCCTTTCTTAACCCCCACCTTACCATTCTCTTTGTCTTCTTTGGCTGTTTTCCCCAGATATATGAAGCGAGGAACTCGACATTGGCATCTGATTAATGTCCTGTATTACTACGGAGCTTCAGCTAGCAGCCCTGGCGATGCGATCCCTGGGAATTTGAGGGCGTGGATATGAAAGGGGTATTCCCACAGAGCCATTGTCAAGCTGCTTTGTTCTTTGTGTCCATGGGCATAAGTCCCGGAGTTATCAAAGAACTAACAATAGCACAATGGGATTGTTGTTGAATAAGCGACCATGACTTTCCGTACTAAAGCAGGCCCTGCCACTCTCTTGCTCAGGACAGACTTCACATCACCCAGTCTCAAAATAACAAACCAAAATCGTTCCATACGTTGCATAGAGCGATAAACACTCATGGAGCTTCATAGTCTCACATTTCCCGGCACAGCCATGGACCTTGATCCAATCGATGTCCCCGATGCCATTTCTCTTGACGATTCCGTTACTCCTACGAAGGGCGATTGCAATCATGACAGGATGGACATTGAGCCCCCAGATCTGGACTTCACTCCAAGCTTCGGTGCCGGATTAGTTCTCCCCACCTTCAAGCTTCGATCTGCAGCCCAGCCCCAGGCCCCTGCAGACATCAGTATGACAAACGTGAACTGGTGGGAGCCCCCCGCTCCAGCCCCAGCCCCCATGGATGTAGATTTTATGGACATGGACTCTGACTCTGATACTAACCAAGCTTTTGTTCTACAGGGCAATCGGAATCCCTTCAAATTTGAGGGAATTCTGCTTCCCGTCAAGCCCGAGCCTATCTTCGACTTCTCCTTGCTGCCCACCAACTGGGCCTTCCGAAGTCAGGGGCACGGTTACACATACCAAGATTGGTATGCCTTGGCGAATATAGCTAGAGGCAAGGAGCGGGCAAGAATATCCGCCGCGACAGGATCCCAGAATAGCGTGAGAGATGCAGAGAGTAGCAGTAGGCCTTCACCAGGACTTTGTCCGAGATGCAAGAATTGGAAACGAACTCAAAGACCTAGGTCCTGGCGAAACCAGCGTTGTCTGGACCAAGGAGCGCGATATAAGCAAAGTCGTCGTAGGGGCTTTAGGGGTTTCAAGCGGTGATGGGGACAGGGGCAAGGTACAGTAAGTATCCGTCTCTTGCTGCCTATCAAAGGACAGTCTTCATAGTTTATTGCAGCATAATCAACTTTTGGTCGTATTGTACTATAAGTATCACGTTTTCACCCGAAAGGTCCACCACCAGCTCCTTTATGATATATCACCTCGTTTAGCAGCGATTCCACCAATTCAAATGAGACACCTATCATGACTGGGGGTCACTGACTCAGAAGAACCATTTGATATGTCATATGAAATAGGAGAAGTCGGTGTCCAGCCAACCTGCACCGGATATCCTTTTGTGGCATCTTCTGACTTGCCGCCCAGAAGGAAAGTACTATGGGTATTATTAGTGTAAAGATATTTCGTTTTCTACGCAGTGAAACGAGATCTAGCCAAATAAATTTCGTTCAAGACTGTATGATGTACCTTGCCCCCTTTTGACATGGGTGGGTGCTGAGGCCCCCCATCATGCCACTCTCCATGGAAGGTTCCAAACTTGTACTCATTCTTGGACTTGGTACCCTGAAGCGCTCCACTATCGTGGAGTACCCCTCGAGGGGGGGGGGGGGGGGGGGGGGGGGGGGGGGGGGGGGGGGGGGGGGGGGGGGGGGGGGGGGGGGGGGGGGGGGGGGGGGGGGGGGGGGGGGGGGGGGGGGGGGGGGGGGGGGG
>JAKJXP020000178.1:0-45674 GCA_022225965.2 Diatrype stigma | reverse complement strand
GGATTTGGGTGGAGTTTGGGTGGGGTGGTATGGTAGAACCACCCCACTCGGACGCCACCTTGGAGGGTATCCACTACCCTCCAGAATAGGCAAGGTTGGGGAAATATAACTATGACCTGGATCCTCGTTATCACAGATTCGCAAGAGCCTATCATATGCACGTCAGTTCCCAGGCTGTCTCATAAACGGACAGGCTAAACAGGCTGACCGAAGCGGATCTTGCCGTAAGGTGAACCATTTGCCTCGCCTGTTTTAGTAGATAACTATAAATATATCAATGAAACAAAAGAGCCCAAGAATGATGTGCCAATAGCTACTAGCTAGATCCTTGTCAACTATCCCAGCCCTAAGAGGGTGAGGCCAGCTATCAGTACCGCCCTTCTGGAGTCCATAAGCTATGTGATTTTTGTCCATTACGGAATTGATGAGCATATTGACAGCTTTGACATTGTCGTGGTTTTGTTGATTTTAGAAATCCGGTTCTCTTAACAAGAAACCTTAATGCTGTTTGATGCCGAGGCTGTCCTAGGAGTGGATGATATTTGATCTAGGAGCTCAGAGGTTTGGAAGAGAAGTGTCGACCCCATGAGTTAGTAAACACTGGACCGGCCATCACAACCTAAGTATGGCAATTGACTAAAGCTTACAGAAGCCAGCCGCTGCCGCCCGTGTAACTGCAATGACAACTATTCCGGACAAGAAAGGGCCAATATTCGCTAAGCCGTGTCCCAAAGGTCAAGGGTTGCTAGGATACTATACCCGGATGGATGTATGTATGTAGTATTTATGACCTTTAGTTACCTACAATAGGTACTAACGACCAATCACATCCTCACATCCATTATACAGCTTGGCAATTACCCCGCGGCGCTAAAGCTGCCCCGCGCTATGACAAGTTACCAGGTTACCTGGGTACCTGGCTTCAACAAGTATCCATAATATGGATGTATGTACCTTTCTGCCCCTCCATGAACGAGCTGCATCCATGGATACACACCTGCATGTAAACAACCGTCGAGGTCGACTTATTGCATGCGCCCACCTTCTGGAGATCACCTATGCAGTGCCTCATCACACCCGTCCTCGATCGACAGGATTAGGATTGGCAAAGCAAGCTTCTAGGTGCGATTAGCATCTCTCCCAATGCACAGTCTTTACCGAGACATTCTCCAGTTCTACTTGTCCACTACGGCTACATCTCTTGGACTTCAGGTTCTTCAGTCTACCCCCCCGCCTACACTCTTTTTCCATTTGTTTACTTCTGTGCCCCGACAGATGTGGAACTTGAGGGCTATTCATCTCTGAGCAACTACCTACCCAGGGTACAGAAGAGCCAGTTCTCGACGCAGTTCACTCGACGGCAACTGCTTTCGTCCGATCCTTAACGTTCCTGGTAATCACCGTCATTTCCATTCTCTCGGATCTACTTCACTGCAGCCCTGCAGCCGCCTTTACAGATACAGCAATTGCAGCTGCAGTCGCATTCGGCTCTGCATTCAACTCTGCATTCGCATTCACGTCGCACAGAAATCTACTTAGGTATTGTTTCGTCTCATCTCCAGCCAGGAGCATAACTACTCAGGTACCTATACACATCTCCAAGTCAGTTACCGAATCAAGCAAGTCACGATGGCGGCCTCGTCCGAACAAGCCAAGATGGCTGAGCCCGAGCAGCAAGACAACATGGCCAGCGCCTGTCTCCAAACCCACCCGTCCACTCTAGCAGAGGCTCGAGCTTTCATCAATGCCCTCCCCGGCGGAACTGCTGGCCTGACCTGGCCCTCTGCGCCCAAGCCATCCCCAACCCCATCGTTGACCCTCCCTAGCCTGACCATGCCCCCTCCACCCCGACCCCAGCAGCAGGGCTCCAGTGTTGCCCGTCCCATGGCTGCCGGTTACGTTTCCGCTAGTGCAGATCCCGCTCGTTCCACTTACACTAGTCCCTGGGCTGCCGCCGCCGCTACTGCCCCTGTCCCTGCCCCTGTCCCTGCCCCTGTCCCTGCCCCTGTTACTTCTGCCACTAGTCCCGCTGCCACTATTCCCACTACCACCAGTTCCACTGCCACTGGTTCCACTGTCGGCACCAACAACAACTCTCCTGGAGCGCCCCTCGGTGGTGGCAGCGATGGCAGCAACGGCAGCAATGGCGGACTTGCAGGTTCTGCTAGTGGTGTCGTTCCTGCGATTGCCAACATCCTCGCATCTGTCAACCTGGATTGCCGTCTCGACCTGAAGGTGATTGCGCTGCACTCCCGCAATTCCGAGTACAACCCCAGACGCTTCTCTGCCGTCGTCATGCGCATCCGAGACCCCAAGTCTACCGCACTCATCTTTGCCTCGGGAAAGATGGTCGTCACCGGCAATAAGTCCGAGTCGGATGCCCGACTGGCCGCTCGCAAGTTTGCCCGCGTCCTCGCCAAGCTTGGATATGCCGTCAAGTTCACTGACTTCAAGATTCACAACGTCGTGGCTAACTGTGATGTCGGCTTTCCGATCTCTCTTCAACGCCTGGCTACACGTCACAGCGCCTTCAGCAACTATGATCCCGGTATGGTTTCCTCCATCCTATCACACAATGTTTACCATCATCATGAAGCATCATGGAGTTCATTATGAAGTAAACACCAGCTAATCATCTGCAGAATTCTTTCCCGGCTTGGTGTACCGCTTGATTCGTCCCAAGATGGTGTTCATGATCTTCCACAGCGGTTCGTGAGATGCTCTAATGGCAACTCAAATTTAGCAAGTGCTAACGAACATCAGGCAAGGTTGTGATGACGGGAGCCAAGACCCGAGAGGAGATCCATCAAGCCTTCGAGATGCTGCACCCGGTCCTCCAAGGTAAACAATATGGCTACGTCCTAGCGTCAATATCTGTTCGTGTACTAATGACATATATGCCAGACTTTCGCTTTGTCCCTCTTCAATAAGCACGGAGCACTCCTTTGACGGCAGGAGCAAAAGATGATCGAGAGTGACGCAACTGTCTCACCAACTAAACTCTTCATACAAGGCACAATCCTGCACAGCTCTTGATTGATGGTAAGTGCCAGTCAATCTTTGATGAGCTTTGAATCATTTGACTGACTGATTGGCATGCCAAAGGCTTGAAGTAACCTGCGAAGGGATCTCAGACTCGGCTACATCCATTCACCCACGACCTCTGCCTGCTCTCCGTCATCTGATGATGCAATAGCCCAGTAAGCCCTCTCTTGTAAAGCCACACTCGTAGCTTGCGTGGTCATCGATACGTAGCTTCATACACTAGGTACGCATGGTCGGCGTAGGAGCACCCCCTAGTTCGCTAGAGGGCGTTCAAACCCAGTAGACATTTCCTAGGCAACTAGATTCATGAGGCATGCTTGATGATTATCCTCTACTTGATATTCCTCTACTTAGTAGTCACCTACTAGTAGATAGTTAGGCATTAGGTAGTTAGGTCATTAATGAGCTGATGAGAATCACGATTTCCTTTATCTTTGTGCCCCTGACTTAGCGCCTATCTTGGCGTGAGTAACTTACAAGAACAAGTGCGAGTCAACTGACAAGAGCATCATGGTAGCTTCGTCCTTAACATATACGAAACCTATTGATGCTAGAGCAGGTTTGGTCTGAATATTGACTTTGTATCGAATGTAATTACAGTTCATCCGAATATTACATACAACCTTCTTTCCAGGGTTCTCTCCAGTTACGTATCCATTATCGCCCGCATTCATACCTGCAGCACCTTGAAAGAAGCCTGTGGATATGGATGAAGTACAGTCTTTGTTAGGTCGACCATAATGGATTTCAAGCACCCTTGAGTTCTTGCCTGAAGAACAATCAAAGCCCGAATACCACTACTGCCACCACTGTTGCCACCACCTACCACTGAATTTGGTTCGAGAATGCACTAGCAATTCCCCCATATCGCAGTTGTCAACCTCTCTCCAGTGAGTACAACTAAGTGGCTACAAGGATTGAAAAGACGCCCACGCCAGATTACTGCTCGCCTCGACATGAATACCTCCCTCCCCAACGGCTGAGACGACAGATGATATGTGGCGCACCGAAATTTGCACCAGCAACACTAGGAAGCGAAGAACCACAGCACATGATGTATTCCGAGCGCTCTTCAGCAAGACTCAAGCCTCTCCCTGTGCCGATGTCCGTTCGCATGAAACAGCCCTTTTCCGTGGTGTCAACTAGAAGGACAAGCATAAAGAGGAGGAAAGTCCCGTTCCATCACCACACACACTCCCGGGTTGTCTTTTTACATCGCCGCCGCAACTGCCATCGCCCCGGCCGGTACGACAGCAATGATGGTCTTATACACCTTCTGCTCGACGAAGCTATCCACCAAAAGGAAGCTCTCAACTGTAGTACCGCCAACACGCAGACTTATGGCCCCTGGAGCCCGAACACAAACCCACTCCTGTCACCCCACAGCGAGACAATAAATATGAATAACCAAATCGGTAGGGAAATGATTCCCGGGGTGGAGGAGCAACATACTAGAAATATACATATTTGGGAGAACCACGGAATGCCCCCAATAGCCTTACACCGGAGGACTCAGTGCGATGCGGTCGAGCCCGAAGGAAGAGCGATCAGCAAGAGAAAGGGGGACAGGGCAGTCGGCAGGATATTAGCACCGCCATTTCGGCGTAAGGGTGGTGCTTCGATGCGGCGGTCACATAGACTGTGTTGTCGCAGTGGAACGGGTGCGGCTGCGACCTCGCGGTCTCGCCTTACTGGTTCCCAGCAGGATACGTTGGTGGCCTCTTTCGAGTCCATGGGCTTGTGTTCGTGAGCTTCTCGAGAGCAGCATGAGGGCCCATGAGTTGTGATTGCTGGGGCTTAGTCAAGTATCGAGATCATGTGCGCACTCAATAGATGACTGAAGATTGAGATAGCTTCACCATGAATCAGAGACACAGGAAATTCAGCGAACAGGCAAAATGAAGTGCCTTCTTGACTGGACAATCTTGATGAGTAGACCTGGACCTAAGCGGTGAATTTCATATATATTCGAATTCTGCTCTTCCTTTAAAGCTTTCTACTTCCCCAGAACTTAATCTATCAGCCTTCAACTCCTTTCCTACCACCATCACGAGACACTTGGTTCTTGGAGCTCGCGCACCATAGACTAGCCCCAAAAAGAACACAAAACATCGGAGGTCTGTTATCCTGACAACAAAGCACGCGTAACCATCAAGTTATCCCCATGGCCTATCGGCCAGCCTTACTGACCTACTAATACCAGGAAGAGGCTTACCCAAACACACAAGATCGTTCTCCGTCTGCGTACTATGGCACCAACAGTGTCTCTAGGACTGAACGAGGTGGCCTGGTCATATAAGGGGTTCGACGGTTCGGCGCAACATGTTTCCATAACGGACTGTATCACCCGCCGAGATGAAAAAGGAGGCAAAGCCGATGACGGAAATAACGAGAACAACGTTGACGATGCCCTTACCTACCACTTCGCCCCCCATGATGATCTTGATGTTAACCCCTCCCATCCTGTAATCAGTCTTACTGAAATAGGAGATGCTATCTTTGATACAGATGACGGTAGTCCTCAGACAACTGCTACTCCTTCCCCTACATCGTCGCTCCCTCTCTACACCATAATCCTCGGATGGCTGGTGCTGGCGCTCGATCTCTTCATTGCGCTTGGGATATCCCTTATGAAGGAAACATCCAACAGAGGCGGCTGGCGGCGCTGGCTCGAGCTTCCACTCTGGATCGTCTTCGAAATGGTCCATACGCCTCTGGTGAGCTTCACCTACTTGTTCATGGGCCCTGCTGCGCTGATCTGGAGGATTGTCCGGAATGTCCCTTGCGGCAGTGGTGCAAGGAGCCATAAGGCCGCTGTCGACAGCTTGTTCTCGAGGCACACGCTCTGGTGCCCTTATCTCCGCTTCAAAGCAGCCACTGTCGACTATGCACGTGGTGGCACGGCGAGGAATGTCAGAGCAATGCTAGAACCAGAGCCAGCGCCAGCTCCATCGACCGAGGCAACACCTCCACCGGTATCATCATAGTAGCAGGTGCAGCAAGAATCCTTCGCCCATATCCACCTATGGACTATCCCGAGACTCAGATATATAGGAAAAGGCTGGTGATGGCATTTCGTGGTAGTAGATCGCGCATTTTTCTTGGGGGGGGGGGCAAGTGTCATTTTGGAAAAACAGCAAACTCTATGTTCATGAACGTTTGAGGGACGAACTTACTTCGTTCGGCCGTCCATGTACAAACCTTCAACTGAAACTTAATCCTCGGAAAGTAACGTGATGGCAGAGAGGGATATTTGCAACGTGGCGGGGGGACAAAGGTAATACATACTTTAATTCAACGACGCCTCCTACGCATCCCCTCGTATCCATCTTCATTTCTTGCCAGCGATACTCTCTTGTAACCACTGCTGAGAATCGAAATCTTCCTCTTGACAAAGAATTGCGTTTAAGAAGACCATAAAACAGACCCCTACATCATACATAGGTTCAAAATGGCACCGCGACACACAATCGCCACTACTCTACTTGGATCATTTATGATCACATCGGCGGAAACTGTTCCTACTGCCACCCCAGAGTCACCCTTTACCCTTTATGAGCCCCCTTCATCATCAGGCCATCCCTTAGCCGCGAACGGTGAACCTGCGTATCTTCTCCCCGAGCAGGAGTATGCAGACTACTACTCTTCGAACGCCGTCGCCACAGTAGCGACAAATCCCGATTTGCACCGCCGGAACCTCTTCGTGGGCATCGGCCTGATGATATTCATCCCGTGGGTGCTGGTGGTCAGCGACAAGACCTGCAAGCTGGAGCTCGGCCGGCTGTTCCGACCCGTCCGGGAGAAGTGTATCCCGGCGTTCTACATCCTGGTGCTGGCGTGGTGGGTCGTGGCCTTCCTCATGTTTCCGATCTGCGTGGTCTCGTGGCTCTGGAATCGGGTTTGGCTGATGTCGTGGCCGTGGCCGTGTCCCTGCTCATCATTGCTGTTTCGAATAGCCTCGTACTGGTCTCCGGTGTTGCCTGTAACACACGCGGTATCGAGAGGAAGAAGGCGTCGCGGTCGCAGCGCAAACCAGGTCCTCGATGAGAACGACTTGTCATTCGATTTGGCTCCGCCCCCGTATCGACATTCCATGGCAAATGAACAAGGTGATTTCGAAATGGCAAGATGGGACTACATGGAGCTTCAAGACAGGCCACCAAGATATCACTCGATTTCGTCCCCCGCCAGCAGTGTTACGGATATCACAGACCCAGACGACTATGAATTCGCCAGTACTGCTCGGAATACCGAACCCCCGAGGGCACACATTCGCCCTCATCTCAGAACTCACTGACATTGAATACATATATTTACAAGGCGTAGAAATGATAAGAACTTAGGTGCCTTCGATGTTTCCTTCTTGGCCAGTGCGAATAACGAATATTTCCAATCGGGCACGGAAGCACGGAAGGGCAGGTCTTGACTTTACCGAAGAGCACACATGGCATAGTTGAGAACTGGAGAAGTCGCCCCGAGGTACGAATAGGACGACCTGCAAGTCCCCTCTATTATTTCTTTCCTGCATTGAGTCCAACGACATTCTCTATTCGCATCAACACCATGTGTCTAGAGGCAGCAAGACATGGTTTCGCAACAGGCTGCCTGCTTATGTACTCGTTATAGTTTGAGCCGAGTGTACTTCGGTCGGATCTAATTGATGAACTTTCCCCCGCAGCCTCCGCATAGCTCATGAGAGATTCCATCGATGATATTCTGGATATTTTCGATGCCCAAGGTCCGTGCGATGGCAAGCAGTTCTCCCGGCTTTAGACATTTGGACCCGCAGACGGCACACGTGTTGGAGACGCCCGGCGCGACGATCGGGACACCCGTAGCGGCGCAAGTTTCGAAGACGTGACCGTTCGCACATGCCGAGGACGTCAACACCGATTCCGATGCCGATGCCGATGCTTTCTTCTTTCCGCCAACATTGTTGGGCTTGATCGCCGTCTCGCAGAAGGGACAGAGCATCGACGATACGACTTTGGCCAACTTCCGCTTCAAAGGTGTGTCATCGCCGCCACTGCTACCACTTCTAGCCTGGACAATGCCAGGCACAGGAAGGCCGCCGCCGTACATCCACTCCCACACCCGGGCCTCGGTGCTCAATCTCTCCAGGGTAGGAATAGGTGCATCGTTGTCGTCACTATTCTCAGTTCTGCCTCTGTGGTGCTGGCCGAACAAGACCTTGAACTTCATACCGCCAAACGTGATCCGATCGGGTTTCAGCGTGCTTTGGGGGCTGACAAAAACGGCGGTCACGCCCTTGCCCGGGCTGGCGGCGAGGCCCCAGATGCGGACCCGCGTGGTGTAGACCTGGTCGGACGTGTCGAGGCCGCGCATCCCTGCTATGTCGCCATCGCCATCGTTGCCCCTACTATCGCCGCCAAGATCCCCATCCGAGCCATAGTCAGAGCCGTCTTCCATCTCCTCGTCCTCGTATTCGGCGTTTTCGGGGTTGTACACCATCTGGTAGGCCATGGACCGGGGGAGCTGGTGCTGTATCGATTGCTCGATCTCAGTCGCCCAGCGCGGCTCCCGCTCCTGGCGGGTCTCGGGGTTGGGCGGTAGGGGCTGGTTGGTCTGGTACCAGTTGTCGTTGTCGTTCGTAGCAGACAGCCGAACAAGCGTAAAGGCCGGGGTGGAGGTGGTTTGGGAGAGTGATGGGGGGTGAACCACGAGTCCTTGTTGAGATCAGAGGGGGTTGAAATATGTAGGTAATAAAGGTCAAACTATACTTACCAGTGATTGGGTTTGAGATCTGGTCGGTTTCATCGGGGTTGGGATAGATTGTGTTGCAATCGTATATCGAGTGCTCGTCTTTGCGAGAGCGGAACTTGGGCGCATCGAAGGGTAGGTGGAATGCATGTACGCGAGCCGGCGTGGCAATTAGACCACGACAGACCTTTTCGTTATCAATAGTCCAAATCTAAGGGCACATTTAGTCTATAATCCAAGAAATAAAAAACGTCGGGGGCTTGGTGGTTGAGACAAACCAAATCCTCCCATCTGACAAAGGCATCCGCCCCCAAGAATAAACATATGCCGTCTGAGTCGTAAGGGGTAACCTGGATCTCGGGCGTCTCCATATGCACCCAGGGGGTCCTGAGCGTGACTTGTCGAAATCCGACGTAATTCTTAGCGACATACGAGATGAAGGCAGATCTCGAACCGCTCTTCTTCAACCAAGGACTCCAGCTCAGGGAGAACGACGACCCACTGGGAGAGTAGTCGGGGTCTGTTGGCTAGCAGGCAATCACATGATGTCAGTGAAGAGTTAGAAGAGAAAAAAAAGGAGAAAAGGAGAAAGAAAGGGGGGGGGTGGGGGGAAGCTCGTTGTCTGGATAACATACATCCTGAACAGTATGCGGCCCTTGAGCCACAAACCTGTCAATCTCCTCCACCCGCCACTCGCCAGCATCGCCCGGCTCGGCGTCTGCTTTGTGTCTTGCCTGGACGGAGAGGATGACAACCTCATGCGCATCATTGGCATACGCGAGAAGAGCCCCCTCCCCACCTCCTCCAGCGACAACCGCATCCGTCGCATCATTGGCCCAAGCGAACGCCGTGACGTGATCACGACGATCGACGAGATCCCTCGCAGACGCTGCTGACGCTGCTGCTGCTGCTGCAGGGATGCGCAGCTCGCCGCCGACGGCCCACGGGACGACCCAGGACCGCAGCGCTCGCGTGTTCCTCCCTCGGACCTTGAAGGAGCCCATGCCGTCGGACGCGCCCTCGCAGTAGATGGTGACGAAGCCGCCGCTCGTCAGGACGGCGAGGACGGGGCGCCTCATGCGGCCCAAGCCGCCGGGCGACCATTCCAGGGCCGCGACGTGGTTCAATGAACCGCCCATGCCAGTGATGGTGGCCAATGCCGATCCCAGGTTCGGGTGGCCATGCTGCTCGTCCGAGAAGGGCCGCGGAAACTCCTGGCCGACGGCCTCGAACAGGGGTTGGTTCAGCTCCGGCCGCCTCAGCTCGACGGTGGGGAACCGGAGGGTGATCTCGTTGTACTGGGGCGTCTGCTCATAGTTGGGCGGCCGGGCGGCAGTGTCTAGGCTGGTGGTGGGAGAAGTAAATTCCGGGAGATAGATGTATACGGAGTCTTCGCATCCGATGGCCAGTTCCGCATCGGGCGACCAGGCGATGCTATGCGTGGTGAGAGCAACTGTTGACAAGGTGATGGGTTCCAGCGGAGGAATCTTTCCAGGATTATCGGCCGCCGGCATGGTGCTGAGGGTCTCGGGCTCCCAAGTTCCGAGCTCCAAGCCTGAAGAACCGTTGTGTATATTGTCTAATATTGAGCAAATAGAAATCAAGCCGGTGTTGGATTCCGTTGCTTCGGTTAAGGACAAGTTATGTCTGAATGGGGTGGGTAATATGAGATGGCCTTGGTGGAAGTGAGAGGGAACATGATGAGACTAACACCACGTAAATGCCCGCAAAATTGAAATAAAACGAAGCGAACGGTCAAACTTGGAATCCTTTATTTTATTTTCTTATAAAGGTAAATATTTCCTTCTATTCACAGCCCTTTTGCCGGAGTTTGCGACGAGGCCTAGTTAGAAGATGTATTCATGAGAGTCGCTGGGCACATGCAGGCCTGGGCACATGTGATAGTTCTACAGGGTGAAACGATTTTCGAGGTTTGATGGTTACGTACCTACTACTTACAGCCCGCTAATAGTTAACTAAAGCAAGCACATACAGGCACTATGTAGGCACCTACAGTACTGCACCAAAAGCCTAACCACATATTTGTAGCGCGTCGGTCGGCCTCTTCACTTTGTAGCCTACCCCTTTTAGCTGACTTGAAGGTTGAAATCCCGTAGCATCAATCCGGGCCAGGTTTGATGTACGTATACTGTGGAATCCCACTCCCACCAACCAATTAATTATATATACTCAAGAATCTCAAAGTCTATAATCCAGGGCCTCATTTCTTTGCTGCCTCCAAATACGACCCGAGAGCCCACAACGCTGTACAACCAGCTACTGCACCGGCGCCCACGAGCTTCTTCACCCACCAGTTGTCATCCGTCAGCGGTTTCGCAACATGCATTTGCTTCTTGGTCTGGCCCTGCCTTGACCTGGCCTCTTTGGAACCTTTCGGGTCGGCTGTAGCATTATTCTTGGCTGCCGCCTCCTCTTCCTCGGCCAGTCTGCTCAGGGTTGCGATCGTCCTGCTCAGCGCCAGGATATCCTCGTCGATCGTCGCGTTCTTAGATCCGTCCACCTCCACATTCTGTATGTTGCCGAAGAAATCGGTCAGCAGCCGGCTGCGCGCTGCGTCCGCGCCGCCCGGGAACAGGTCATATCGGACGCCGGCGTCCGAGTGGATCTTGTCGTAGCTGTAGCTGTCGAACAAGTCGCCGACCGTCTTCTTACTGCTCAGGTCTTTCACCTCGGACTCGAGGAACTCGAGGTTGTAGTAGGTGTACCTGTCTATGACGGCTACCCCGACGTCGTTGTCGGCGTGGTGGGAATACGAGGACTGGTCCAGCTCCGAGGAGCCCGTGGCGATGATGTTGGGAGAGTAGAACTTGCTGTACATGGTGTTCGCTTGGCACGTGTCGATCATGAAGAGGATCTCGTGGTATCTGGATGATGGCGCAATAGAGTTAGCTACCCAGCTTGCAGCACCTAGTCGAGCTTGTAGACACAGTCCATTCATCCACCTCGTGGGCAGATATCCACGGGGTCCTCCATTATGGTACTTACCTCCTCTTCTCCCACATCTGCTCGAAGGCGTCCGCTAGATCGAATGCGCCAATCTCTTCGGCATCCTGGAACTTGAGGAACTCGTTGCCCCCGTGGCCGGTCATGTAGATAAAGATGTTGCTGCGGTCGTCGGTCAGCAGGCGCTTGCTGCGGGGCATCTCGTCGCCGACCCGGTCGGTGAGCAGGCGAATGAAGTTCTCAACAGTGACCTCGTAGCCTCGGTAGTCGACCTCGATGTTGTCACCGTACAGGTCGACAGCGCGGTCGGAGTTACTATAAACAGTGCCCGGGAAGGCGTTGCGCGGGTTGCACGCCATGTCGTCGGGCAGCATGAGGAGGATCTGCGAGTCCGGGATGCCCAAGCGCTTGACGGTGCGGTACATGGACAGCACATTGGCAAGGTGGCGATAGTTGAACCAGAACCGCGACGTGCCGACCAGGACGGCCCAGTTGCTGGTGTGTTCGGCGGAAACGAGGAGGGGACCGCTGCTAAACGTTAACAACACCAGCACCGATGCCAGAAGCACCGGTGGCTGGAATACCCCTGGCAGCTTCATTGCGCGGCTCCGTCTCTGTCTCTGACTCTGTCTCCGGCTCGATCGCTAATCGTTACGTTATACGGTTCGGGCGTGTTGTATCAGGGGCCATGCATCAAACGAGTGTATAATTGGGTAAAAAGAATCTTATAAGAAAATTCAAACCAGGACCTAAAGTTGACTAGGGGTTGGAGCTGTCATAGTTGGCGATGCAACTGTGTGTTTCCCCCGACAGGCATGGCAGGGCAGGGCGTTCCAAGGTTGAGGCTGATGAGGGCGAACGATGGATTTGTCATCACCGGCTACAGGTTGCGTTGAAACCCGCCAGCCCGTTCTGTCCTGTGGATCCAGGAATTCGGAAATTCCTCGGTTTCTGAAGGGGCGAATAATGCCTATAGATAATTATAATTCGAACGTACACCTATAATTAGTTCTAAAGAAGATAACAACAGAATTCGAAATCTTTAATTATCCTAAGTAAATTACTTATAGCAGTAATTCCTAGAAATACGAAGAATCCGGGCCAGGAAGTACAAAAAGCTTTTTGTATAGGCTAATGTTAATAATATATCTTTGTTTTTTCCTTGTTCTTTTTTACCATTATGTAACCGGAAAAAACCCCGCAGGCCTTCGGATACCAGCCCTTGGGTACCAGCAAAACCAGCCCGACGGCACTATCGTAAAATCCTTTGCGCCAGCCAGAAGACATTCAGCTTTTAAAGGCCATCCAGCTTTCGAAAATAACAGACCGACGGCTTTATCGCGAAATTTTCGTACCAGCCAAAAGCCATTAACGAAAAGCCGCCAACCGGAGGGCATTACTATTCGAATTAGCCAAAGGGTACCAGCTCGATATTCGTTATTAATTAAAGAGTATTGTTATTACTTCCTAAAGGGTATTACTATATACCAAACCCCTTGGGTTATTACTTAAATATTATCGTATTTAGCCAGTTTATTAAAAATGAACCATTAAAAAAGGCGTAACTAGTGGCCGTTATTTCCGAACGACCCTTATCGTTAATTATTAATGATTTATTAAGATTTACCATTAATGGTTTATTAAGATCCATTACTAACGGCCCATTAAGATATTACGGATTTATCCGCCATTTATTCGGCCGAAGACTTGCTTCGGAAGTTTTACGAATTTCGCCGACTTTATTAATTTCGATATAATAATAAAGACGGCGTTTACGTTACTTGGAATAAAATAAACCGTATTCTTAAGCTTTTAATAGAGATTATTATTACCCCTTAACAGCCATAACCAAAAAATTCGAACCCGACCCTTCGAATACCAAACAATTCAAGCCTTATCCCTTAATTAAACAATTCGAGCCCTTACCCTCGAATACCCTTTCTAACACCTTCATCTAAACCGATAATACCCTCGTCCCCCAGACCACCCTTTTCGAACCCTCGTATCTGCCGCAACTGCCGTACGTAATATAGCTCCAGCAACGAACTGTTCCGCCACCTTCGCGAAGAGAACTGCCCCTCGCAAGGGAAAAAGTCCAACGGTAAAAACAGCAGAAGTTAGAAAAAGAACCATTCGAAAAAAGGAAGTAGATTAGATAATAACAGCTTGGATAATAACAGCTTAAAAAGCAACAACTTAAATAAGAACAGCTTAAATGGCACCGAAGGGGGCGTTTATTATACAGAAAAAGCACCACTTCAAAAGCATAACAATACGTTCACGATTTCTAAGGCCTGCCGTTACTGCCATATAAATTTCTGCAATAACAACGCTTTGTATAAGCACTTAAAGACAGGCTGCCATGCCGCTTTAAAGAAATACTCCTAATACATAAAAGCCAATTACAGCCCCTTTTTAACAGCCGATACCCAGCCCAAGCCCAATTACTGCCCAGTAATAGCCCAGCTGCTGCCTAGCAATAGCCCAGCTGCTGCCTAATTGCCGTCCAGCTATTATTGTTTCCAATAGTTCTTATAATTCTTATACCCTATCCCTATACTCCCAGCCCTTATAATCGTTAAGCTAAGTAAAAGGTTAAATTCTATAATACGGCTTAGATTTAAAAGAGAAGGAAATTGTTAAGAATAATCGGAAACAATTATTAAGAAAAAGGGAAATATTGTAAATCCAGGAATTCGGAAATTTCTCGGTTTCTAAAGGGGCGAATAATGCCTATAAATAATTATAATTCGAACGCATATTTATAATTAATTTTAAAGAAAACAATAACAAAGTCCGAAACCTTTAATTATCCTAAATGAATTACTTATAGCAGTAATTCCTAGGGATACGGAGAATCCGGGCCAGGAAGCACAGTCCACCCACACAAGCTTGCCTAGGTACGTGCATAGTTCCAATGGTAGGTACATAGGTACACTACCAGTCTGCACAACTACAGTTAGCGCGGGGTTATAATGGCGGTTATTGGACATGCCGAACCTCCAGGGCTTTACAACCTGGAAGCTACATATGTAGGTACCTGGGTTTAGTAGGTACTAGGAATACATTTCTGAAACCAACTTCGGAACAGGCCGTTTGTTTTCCGTATTTCCATCGTGATCTTTCAGTGTGGAACTGATGCTTAACTATGTAGAAACACACATATGCAGACACAGCATATGCGGGGTTGATTCGGATCACATGCCAGTTTGGAGTTAAGAGCTTAATCATGAGGCAGCGGGCACCTTCAAAACTGAAGTCTCTCAGTTGCTACGACGATGGCTTTAACTTTCCAGCGTTACGGGAAACAGCCTTACCGTTAAACTATAGCATGCTTCAGTCAAGTCTAATTGTCTCAAGCATCACACTGCATCGTTAGACTCTGTATATATTTTCTAGCTTTGGTATTCTATCCTAACTTGTTTCTTCACATCGCAGATATCGAACCGTTTTACTCCTTTATGTCTTATTTTGAGTACCATAGTTATTAGTCTTCAACAATGGAAACCTGGAACCCCATGAATCCTTCCCTTTACCTTTCGAACAATATTTGGCTAGTGAGACTGGGCAGACTGAGCTATTGGATAACCCTAGCCAACAGGGGTCACCTGGGTTCCTACGTAAGTACTGGAAGAACTTGTTCTCTTCTGGGCAACTTGTTCTCGTCTAGGTCACGATCGTCGGTATTCTGTCTGCTAGTGCTGCTGTACCACCTACATCCACATGTACCTACACCCATCCCATGTGCCTAGGTATGTATAGAGTTGGCGCCCACTTGCAGGCTTGAGGCTTGATGTGTACCTAACAACAGCCTCTGAGAGTTTTCACTTCTGTGAACTCTTTTTGCTAGCTGGGGCCTTCTTTCTTATACCTCCTACTATGTATGTGTCTAATAGCATCATCTGCTAAGTCTGTGAACCATCCATCCTCCTCATTAGTTAGTCATTAGTTCTTTATATTGCAGAACCTTCTACTCCGTATGTGTTGCTACCTGAATGTCCTTCCTTCGTATGGAGCTATAAAACATTCATTCACCAGCTTCTTTTCATTCGCGCATCGCACATCACACATAACTGGACCGCCTTTTCCCAGATGATATCATAACCCAGCCCAACCTAAGTTGCTACGAAGTACTGCCGACTTGTTGACAGGCTTGCAGGTCAGCCCAGTTTGCCAGCATACCACCCTCGCATATCTAGCCTGCCTGAGCTACAGACCCTGAGATACAGATCCTCAGCTGCAGATGCTCTTGTGATACACTCAGCCCAAGACGAGTTGCTCCCCATACGACGTTGTATACCACCCCCAGCCTTGCGACATCATGGGTCGCCCTCCCGCCTACATCTTCGTAGTAAGGTTCGTCGTACTTTGCCTTTCTAACGAATGTCCTCCCAAGCTCGCCCAACTAACACCGGGCCAAAAACTGTAGACATGGAAAACGTCTCGATGCTGCCGATAGACAATGGCATCTCGGCTCGCCAACCCCTTACGACCCACCCCTGACATATGGAGGATGGTTACAGTCTAGAACCGTGGGAGCAAGAATCGCCTCTATACTGGAGGAGCGGGAAGCAGAAGAAGAGGCCGCGAGTAGAACGGATGGGAGCAACGGAGAGCATCAAAAGAAGAGGAAGAAAAGGCGGTACAGGATCATAATTCACAGTTCGCCGTTCTTACGCTGCGTCCAGACCTCCGTCGCCATAAGCGCCGGCCTTGCTTCCAGCTCCTTCCCCTCAATACTTCCAGCCTCCACGGGCGCCCAGGGCACCGCGTCCCCAGAGTCGAACGGTTCCAGAGCTAGCCAGAACCATTACCTGAGTCCAGTCTCCTCTACGCAGAACAAACTCGCGGCCTCCACCGGTCTCGCCTCGCCATCGCACTCGGCCGCAGCATCCCACAACATACACAAGTCCGTTCTGCGACTGGACTCGTTCTTAGGGGAATGGCTGTCACCCGACTACTTCGAACACATCACTCCACCTCCGCGGTCCACGCTCATGCTTGCAACCGCAAAAGCCGAACTGCTGCGTCGCGAGAACTATAACGAGTTCCCTCACTTCCACGCACGACATACGCCTACTGCGACGGGCCATCTATGGGGTGCTGGTACCGGGTCTATCCCCAGGATGGGCAGTCCCTTGGTCGCCTCTACCACTCCGGACGACAGCATGTCGCCCAGCATAGACAGCTTACCCAGTCTCAACGGTGGCCTTTCCAGTCCACATAATGGTGACGCGGCGCATGGTGAATATTTCCAACGTCGCTTCACAGGACATCGAGGGTACACGTCGCCCGTTCCCTCCTACGCGATATCTTCGAGTCAGCCCATACCCAGCGGATACGTTGCCCATGCCCGCGATGCCTGTGTCGACATCGATTACCAGTGGGACTCTACTAGAGACCACCTAGGCTGGGGCGATGGCGGTATGTTACCTGAAGAGTGGGCGTCGATGCACCAGAGGTTCCGAAGAGGTTTGAAACGTTTGGTGGAGTGGTATTCCACGACGAGCAATCCGGGAGAAATGGTGACCAAAACACACACTAGTGCTGCCACAACCAGCAACACGAACTCCGCCGATCACGAGAGATCTGCGGTAGTAGAAGACTCCGAGGAAGTAGAGATCGAGAATGTTGTGGTTCTCGTGTCGCACGGAGCAGGTTGTAATGCGCTGGTCGGTGCGATCACACAGCAGCCAGTCCTTGCCGATATCCCTATGTCCTCCCTGACCATGGCCCAAAGGCGGCCGGAAACCGACGATGACAGCTATAATTTTGACTACGATAGGCCCCTTTCGTCATTAGATGAAGGGCTGGTTCATAAACGGGCCAACCCCTCAGACAAGTTCGAGCTAAAGCTGTTCGCGAACACCGACCATCTGCTCTCCGGCATTCCCAGGACTATGCCGCCGGTCAGCCGATCATCCTCGATTGCCGGCCCACATGGCGGTTCAGGAGGATTATTCAGCGGTACTTACACATCAGCTCTGCGGGACGTCAACTTCGAGGGGTCGCCGGGCGAAAGCCGGAGGAACTCGGCGAACGCTTCGTTGGGGAGCATCCGTAGGGCGGCGCCCCAGTCTCCGACGCCGGCAGTGCGGCCGCTGAATTATGCCAGGCCGAGCATAAGCATAGGCGGTCCGGGTGTGACGGTAGGCAGCGGGGCGACCAATCTCTCATCGCACCGGCCCCACCGTTCGGGGTCGGCCGGTCTGTGGCAGCCGAGGCAGGAACGCGAGTCATCGGAAGCTAAGGATGCGGACACGCTTATGCTACTAAACTTCAGCCACGAGAAAGAGGCGGCTAGGGCAAAACGGGACGTGGTGGAGGAAGCTGTCGAGATGGAAGAAGCTGCTGAAGAGCAGGATAAACAGGAGCGACAACAACATATTACGAAAAACGACCGCAAGAACAGCGCCGAGACGAAAGCGAACCCCGCAACGGAGACGACGGCGGCAGCAGTGGAGACGGCGGCGGCGGCGGCGGCGGCGGCGGCAGCAGTAGCACCGCTATCGCAGAAGACTACAGTCGAGGCGCGGCAGGACTCCTCGCTCAGTAATAGCAGCACGAGGGGCGAAGAACACGACAAATTCGGAGACGATGTCGCGGTCCCACGCCTCTGGGCTGGGACCGGTAACGGGGGTCTCTGGGGAGCGCCGAGGCCACCCGGTGAGGCGGAGAGGCTGCGTGATTTCAGCGCTGCGAAGCGGCGATGGACTGTCACAAGCGGCAGGATGGGGATGGGGAGTCCCGAATGAAGCAGATACCTCAGAACTGTCCCGTCATACCTTCCAACCATCCATCCGCCCCTTGAATTATCATTACATTTATTATCACTCGACTGTCCCCAGAGGAAGGGATGGGGGATCTAGTAACTCCACTCTAACTACCACATACGTCAATTTCAAACAAGCAATATTTAGTTCCAATTTCTGGAATGGATGTACGCACATACGATTAAGTAATTCAGCATCTGATCTACGGAAGAGAGACAGGCAAATAGGTGCCTATAGACGGCAGTCATCGAGGACACATTGACGACCGGGATCGAAAGGGGTGATCGGTGCTTTCAGGGCGTTTATCAAAGTCGACGCATTTTGTAGAGGCACTCGATAATACCACCACTGACTCGATAGCATAGAGTGAATATCACTCAACGTTTGAATTTTGTGTAGTTAAAATAGCAGATATCGATCAATAACGAGAACAAGGAACTCAAGATTGCTCGCATTTGTTTGGCTGATCTGCATTTGGCCCCTAAATTCTAGCGAACGTCTGTATATATTACAAGATACTCGAATATCATCAGGAATATCCACTTGAAGTAGAGAATTGTAAAAGTGGTCAACAGAATAACCCTGGCACAGATAAAACAGTTTTGTAACTCAATGCCCCAGACTTCCCCAGACTTTATCGTGAGAGACAAATGTACACGTTAAATTTAAAAATATACACCACAGTAGCTATATATAAAGGCTTATATCTAACATTTTAAAGTCGACTCCATCTTTTTCACCTAGACTGAGAAGTAGGTGCGGAAAATGATACCAAGCAATATTCACTTAACACCATACTCCTCCATCTAGCTAGGCGATACTGACTTCTATAATATCATCTATCTGATCCCCCGGGAAAATGGAAAAGAACAAACCAAATTGACGGAGGGGTACAGGAGCAGGAGGCGGGAGGCGGGAGAGCAGCATCCTGTATGGCTGGCTGCTAGCCTGAACTTCACAACGAACCACCCCTAGCCATGAATCATATCAGATCAGCCTGCTGCCCTAGCCAAAGTCACTCCTCGCTTCCCTTTACCCCGATGATCAGACGTTCTCGTAGCTGAGTTGTCGCTTGGCTGCTTCTTCGCTTGATCGGGAGAATCTAAACTTCGTTCGCCCAACCCAACCCTAGTGAAATGTTGATTTCCGGAAGGAGACCTACGCGTCCATATCCATCATATGCATCGTTCTATTCCGTCGACGAGATCTATGCAACCGAGTCGCCCCGGTTTCACCCTCCCCCACGTTCCATCATACAGAACACACACGGCAACAGAAACTCTCAGTCGCTGTTGCTCCCCCAACTCAACCGAGAACCTTGTTCATAGCCTGATGCGCCATCTCGACACCCAAGAACGTCGCCGCATTCGCCGGCACGGCCCTCGCCAGCGCGGGGCCGAAGCCCGGGAAAAACGCCTTGTAGCCGCCCTTGGCCCACAGGCCACGCACGACGCCGCCGATAGTCGGGTTGCCCTCGGCGGTCTGCAGGCGGCTCTTGATGGTGTCGACGGGGAAGACGGGGATCCACATGGCGATGCCGGCGGCGCCACCGGCGACCGTCACGGCCGTGAGGCTCAGCTGGCCCTGCGGCTTTCCCGTGACGGGGTCGACGGGCGTCAGCTTGCGCTTGATGTACTCGTAGGCGGCGAAGTAGGCGGCGGAGCCGGGGGCGTCGCGGGCGAGCGTGGCGGCCGAGCCGCGGAACACCGAGGCCACGCCGCCGGCGCGGTACAGCTGGCGCACGACGTCGACGCCGCCGCTGTACCGCGGCTTCTCGCCCGGCTTCAGCGTCTGCGACTGCGTCTGCAGGATCACCTTGACGCGCTCGAACGGCGCCGTGATCAGCGTCTGCGGGAACGCGCTGAACGCTCCCGCTGTGGAGATCTGCGCGATCGATAGGGTGCCGTCGGGCGAGGAGGGCGCCGAGGTCGCCGTCACGAGCTGCTTGCCGAGGTCGTAGCCCCAGAAGGATACGGCGACTGGAGGTGGGGTGGAATCAAAATGTGTCAGTCACAAGCCGAGTACGCGGTACGCGCTGCCATCATTCGCTGTATACGATTGCGATCGCGTAAATCAAACACTCGGTACTCACACATAGGCGTGACGCCGACCAGCGGGGCGCTCACACCAGCGTACAAGCCGCGGCGCAGGCCGTCGCGCGCGATGCTCTGGCGCACGACGTCGATGGCGGAGCTGTAGACGCCGCGCTCGGCGGTCTGTAGCCGCACCTTGACGAGGTCGAAGGGATGGCCGACCACGACGGCGCAGACGCCGCCGAAGCCGCCCGCCACCAGTGACCGCGCTTGCGATGCCAGACTCGACTTGGCCGCTTGCGCCTCGGCCTTCAGTTCCTCCTTCAGCTCCGCGGCGCTCGTGGGCACGTGTGGTAGGCCTGTCCCTTTGTCGTCTTTGGGCGCCATCGTGTTGGTCTGCTTTGTATCTGGTCCGGTCGGGCGGAGTAGGCGGGAGCCGGTGTTCGAAAGGGGGAGGGGGACGGGAGGGAGGGGAGAGCCGACGGGAGGCGAAACTTGCTCCTCTCTCTTTCCAGAATGGGCTGCTCAGATATCCACTGTTGATTTACTTGGTATATGTTCGCTATGGTCTTGGTCTTGGTCGCAGCCGAGAATGGCAAGGAGGATCGCAAGATGGTCGCAATCTGTATACAATGATGTATCTGGGAGAATAACTAGTTATAGGACTAGTTATAGGATGCGTGGTGTGGGTGGAGGTGAATTCCCGAGCGGTTACCGTTGAGCTGTCGCCTGAAGCCGCAAAGTAAAGTAAGAAATGGCACCAACTAGGCTACACGGTGGGATTTTTGACCACTGCTAGACTCAAATACCAACTACCAACTATCGTCGGCCCAAAACCGATCGGAGAGCTTCACAATGTCGACATGTGCCTCGGCAAGTATGACCGCATGCGGGTCCTTGGTAGTATGACTATGGCTACAGTACTTCGTACACTAAATAGGTCCCCACCAGTTGGTTGTGGTGGGCTCCCTGGTGCTGGCGGGGTTATAGACCGTAAAGCTCGGGATTACGTAGTATGTTAGTTACGAAGTAAATAGTAAAGGCAAAAACGTCGAAGTAAACATTACAGACCCTCATGAAGCGGATCTCATTTTTTTATAATGGAGAAGTTGAGGTAAATACCGTAAATACCGTAAATACCTATTCGATAAGGTAAGACCAAATGTATGTGACAGACTGGCCAGCCGGCCCAAGGGATGGGAATGTATAGGTATCCTAATGTCGCCCCAGTAGATCCTACCAGATAGCACCAATGAATGCCTACATTGGGTACCTGGTAAAGTCTGCGGGGAATCATGCGGGGTACTGCGGAGGCTGGGAGGGCCACTGGTTCGCATCCGTTATAGCACCCGGAGGTTAGACATGATTACATGCATACATGTCGGTATGTACAGTACGTACAATACGTACAATACCTACCGAAATACATGAATATCAGCTTGTTCCCGGACCGATGGAAAATATATATCTAGGCCTTTTGTGACTTGCGCTGTAAGATAGGCAAGCAAACGATTAGGTGTGAGCAGTTATGAACATCCACCTACGCTCTGTCAAGTGCATTTCAGAAAAGTTTATATACGTATATACGGGTATCTTTTGTGTTTCCTTCATCTACTCTATCATGCGTCTCCTCTCTTTCCTCTCTTCTCTTCGTGACATCGCGATGTGAATGATTAACATGATAATGCGTTTGGTCCTCCAAATAAAAGGCACACTCGCTTTTTTCCCCGCCGCATCTCCAACTTCATGCATGCATGTACGTTTGTCCAACACCAAGTGAGCAAAAACATGAAAATGAGCAGAGGTCATCCTCCGCCCATCGAATTACGACCAAGCAGCTATCCCCCGTCTCCTTCTCCCTCCCCCACTTGACCTCCACACCTAGTAACCAAGAGGGCCTTTCGAGATCGAGTTAAGTCGCCCCATACCACACCAACAGCCAGCCTCACCCTCACGCTCCATCTGGATCGTCAGGTCGATGCCGTGCTTAGCGAGATAGTTCTTCACCCTGTCTCGGACTTCTTCCATGTCTGCGCCTCGCACTGCTGCCACATGAACCACGCCGAGCAGTTTGCCCCCCGAGTCCGTACCCGCGCGATCGTCCACCCAGAACTTCGGTACCGAGTAGGCCGCTACACCACGCTGGTTCGTGATCTCGGACAGCGTGTTGCGCAGGTTATATTCCGTGTCCGCCGGGATGGTCAGCAGCAGGCGCTGGGCAGAAGACTTCACGAGCGGAATTGCTGTCATTAGAATTAAGTAGGCGATCAGGAGGGACGCAGCAGGATCCCAGCCTGACCACGGGAAGATATATGTCAGAACAGTCGAAAGAATAACAGAGGCGCTTCCTAGCGTGTCTGCGAGGATATGCAGGTAGATACCGTGCATATTCTCGTTATCGTGGGAGTGGTTAGAGTGAACATGCCCATGACCCTCGTGCGAATCGCAGTCATCATGTCCATGATCATGCCCATGGCTGTGACTGTGACTGTGGCTATGGCTGTGGCCGTGGTCGTGTCCGTGTCCGTGGCCATGGTCATGTCCATGGTGGGCATGGGAACCGAACGCAAATATCCCCAGTAAGTTGACCACCAAACCTAGAGTACTAACAATAAAGAGCTCCTGCAGCCTCTTGGTTTCACGTCCTTCGACAAGTCTCTCAAATCCCTCAAACATGATCTCGAGACTTATGAGTCTAGACTTATGTGGTTAGCTCAGCACAATAGATACAGACAGGGCCACATACATCAAGAAGACGCCATTAGCAAACCCGCTAAGCGTCTCGATCTTCCCGAAGCCGTACGGAAACCTTTCGCTAGGTGGCCATTTGCTCATGACGGAGGCAAAGAGGCCCACTGCTAGAGCTACACAGTCAAAGAACATGTGTATGCTATCGCTCAGGAGTCCCAGCGAGTCGGTTAAGTAGCCGTAGACAGCTTGAACCCCCATGAAAGTGAAATTCACCCTATACGAATTGTTAGTTTCATCCAGGAAAGTCTTGGTTCCACGAGATACGTACGCCATGAAATAAAAGATGCGGCGAGAGTCCTTTTCCGTCATGATGGCATGTATCAAAGGTACTTTCGCGGTATGCGGTAACAATAGCGCCGTAAACCTGGAATATGCTACCGTGTCATGGGAGTGCCCATGATGGTGGTGACCATGGCCATGGTCGTGATCATGGTCTTGGTGGTGATCGTGTGCGTGTGTAACGGCAATAGAAGGAGGCTCATAGGACGGCATGGTGGGGACCAGGGGGTTTGTACTGGTCTTGACGCCTAGCGCAGATGGTTCATCTGCGAACTGTCTCAGCGGAGAAGGACGGTTTTCTCGGCGCTGCAGAGGCACGAAGGAGTTCGCGAGGTATTGCGAAAGGTTACGTTGTTGGGCTTGTGCGTGGACATCGTTCTGGGCGTGGGAGTGGTCGTGACCGTGCTCGTGCTCGTGCTCGTGGTCATGTCCGTGTCCGTGTTCGTGTGCATGTGCGTGTCCATGACTGTGGTCGTCGTGATGGTCATGATCGTGTAGGCCCCCACGACTGGGAGTGAGAGAATGTATGTGACTGCTGGATCGATTGGGGCGTCTAGAGTGGCCAAATGACGGCGAGTGGGAGTGGGAATGGGAATGAACATGCCCATCGGAACCATGAGTGCTGTGGCCATGTGGCACGAGAGGCTGTGGTAAGGCGTATGAGGCCATCTTTCCCTACTATTAAATCTAGACCGAGTTGCTTAAAGAGAATGGCCTTTTCAACCACTTCGTACAGACAAAATAGACAATAACAATTTGTTCGATAGCGCTGCCTCGGAGTCTACCAAGACCCCGTTATCTCATGTCTTATCGCATAGAGTACTGGTCCATCGGAAATGCGAGGAAGCAATGGGTCGAGTGTCTCCCGTGAACACCTCGGGACGAAATAGACAGACGGGCAATGTGCCGGCGACTAGGCTCGGCAGGTAGGCTGGCTACCCTCGTATCGTGTTTACGTACGGTGTTGAGTCAAGTGTTTACACTGAGTATATGTTTAAATAGAAAATTATCCGGTGCAATCCTCGAAAGGCTTTGATAATGGCTTGCGGATATGTGACCAGTTACCTAGAGAAACAGATGGAACCAATCTGGGCAGCTCAACGTGCACCTAGGTCAAACAATTGATAGACGAGATGAGATGAGATGCGATGAGTGACTACCAAAGCGAGACATCGGGAGGTGGAGGTGGGCCGCCTGAGTTGAGATGGAAACTCCCGGCAGTAGGTACCTAAGCTATAACTACCTACTAGCACTCACTAAATGAGATAAGGTCCAGGTCAAGTAGGTACCTGCCGGGTTGTATGTACGTTTTCTACGTACTACGTATATACGGGCGCAGGGGTTGCGATCAAGGCAATCGTAGGTATTATACGAAGTATCGAATCGGTGATATAATAACAGGCAGGGAATACAGAGACATCTTTTCGCAACCAACTGTCTTCTGTATACAGGTAGTATTTAGTAAGGCAGCACTTGAGTTTACCTTAGGTACTCTGCACTGACCGACTGACTCCTTGATTGATTAGATGACTGACGAGTAATTACGTACCTAGTTAGTTACTACTACTTGCTGCATGCGGATCCCGCTTATCTCTCCCGTCTCTTCCTGTTGCGACTTGTCTCACTTTTCCTGATGTTCTTTCCGCTTCAGGTCAGCTGGTTCAGAACAGAAAGTGACATGGACTCATGGTTAGCAGACCAAGACCTGAGGTCTTGGATGGGTTTCTCCACCATTTAATTTAATTGAGTTTCGCGGCTTTTATTCAAAGGAGCCTTCGATGGGAAACGGGTTGCGTCCCTTGACATGATTCGTCGATCCGAAAATTCATCCCAAAGCCTGAAGGCTAAAGTGAAAACCCCCGATCCTTTCCCCGTGCCTCCCCAAATTGTTTCGCAGAGTCAGCACTGATGCAGGTCCCATCTGCTAAGTATCATCGAGATTCTTATATCTGCCCTACTGATCTACAATATTAGGCACTAGGTAATAAAGGCACAGCACGGTGGTTACATTATTATTTCTTGTATGTTTCAGCTTCATGTTGATAGTGTTGGTGGTACCGGTGTCATTAGGTACTCCGTACATAGTTCATGATGTCAGCCACGTTCTTAATCGGAGAATTACCTAGTAGTACCTATGAAATCATTGAACCTACAGGTAGAAGCACCGTTGAATTGAAGAATGACTAGATCTGCTCTATGCTGTTGAAGATTTCAGCTTGCTCAACATCTTGCTTGAGTGATATAATTTGAGCTACAGCTATCGTCCATGTGTCCAAGCTATACAAAAGTAACCAACAGCCCCTTACCCCTTCAGCCCCCTAGCTGCCCCCTTGCCCTCATTACGCCCGCTATTCTACCTCTTATCGCAGCTATTAGCTAAGTATTTATATACACTAACTATCCCCTGAATTGATGCCGCGGGCTGAACGATCAATTGTATATCAGCTCCCCACCAAAGACTTACCAGATTATACATGGGTATTTGTTACAAAAACGATACACCTGTACCTCAGCACAGCATATGGTGTCCTTATGTTGCGACATAGGGAGATCAAGTTGACGTTGACAATAAATCAATGCCACGCTTTAATCAGGTTATCCTATCCATATTTCAGATGATAATCATTATGGCCCCCAGGCAATAGCAAGTATGGTAATAGGTTATTATCATCCGAATTTGTTATGTCATTAAGACCGTAAGTAGGTAATGATGGGATTGAACAGCAAACCCCAAGTTACCCAACAGCTTGCGCCCGGACCCACCACGGCAATTGTGATGTTTGTGGGGCCGCCGACTGCCCCCACGTCGCGGTTCTGTAAACCTGTACTTTGTACATACTCCCTACCTAATGCTCCCCCTAATACTCCCGTCATCAGGCGCTGGCTTAGTCGAGAAGAAGAAGAAAGGCAGGTCTGTTCAGCTAACCGCCGATGCCCGAAAGTCCACATATGAATCGATCACAGAGTCAATTTTCGGTATCAAGAACTTCAACAAAGCAATAGGGCTGAGGGCTGTACTGCATTGGATCGGACGATGGCTTTGCTTGCCATTGTCCTGGGGACAACGTTCGGTGGCTTGATAGCCGGATTTTTGTTAGTGATGGCGCTCCTCCCCACCCGGTACGTCAAGCACTCTCCCGCCCCCAAGGAGTCCGTATCGGTGCAGGTCCTGGTTCTTGGGGATATCGGCCGGAGTCCGCGCATGCAGTATCATGCCCTGAGCATTGCGCGACACGGCGGAAGGGTGGATCTTATCGGCTACCATGGTATGTTATGTGATGTGATGTGATGTGTGCTGCCGTGCTATTTTCCATCCAATCTGTTATATCCATTTATTATTATTTCCTGAAGCCCAATTCTTTGTTTCACCTTGGCCTGCCACCTGTCAACGTCAACTAACTTCATTGTCAGAGTCCATGCCACACCCTGATCTCCTCGAGAACCCTCGTGTCAAGATCTACCCCTTAGCACCGCCGCCAAGCCTGCTGAGAACAACCTCAATCCCTTTTCTCATCTCAGGCCCGCTCAAGGTTCTGTGGCAGATTTGGACTTTGATCCGAGTCCTCGGCTACCAGACACAACCAGCTCGATGGCTCCTAGTTCAGGTATGTACATCATTGGCAGTAAACGTGTGACGGGACGATAGCTTCATCTAGCTAGCTGCCTGCCTACCAAGTAGACAAACAAGCAAGCCACTGAGCCTCCATTTATATTTTCATTAAGGAGTGGCCCTGAACCACACTCGGCTGATTGAACAACATGACAGAACCCACCCTCAATCCCGACGCTTGTCGTAGCGCTTGCGGTGTCTGTGCTGCGGAACACACACTTAATGATCGACTGGCACAACTACGGATGGACGATCCTGGCTGGGACAAAAGGGCCTTCGCACCCTTTTGTAGCATTGGCTCGCGCGTACGAGATCGCCCTTGGCCAGGTCGCGCCAACTGCCAGCGTGACAGTCACGCATGCCATGGCACGCCAGCTGCGGGCTGAGCCGTATGACATCCGGACCCCCGTCCTAACGCTGCATGACCGCCCGGCCTCCATCTTCCAGCCCCTGACGTCGACTGCGGACCGGCTAGCCTTCCTGAAGCGGCTCCCCGAGACCAGGGATTTCGCCGAGAGCATCGTGGCCGGCCATACACGACTCGTTGTCAGCAGCACGTCTTGGACGCCCGACGAGGACTTCGGGCTCTTCCTAGACGCCCTCGTGTCGTATAGCAGCCGCTGCAACGACTCCACCACCACCAAAGGTCCACAACTACCGCCCCTTCTCGCCATCATCACCGGCCGTGGACCGCAAAAGGCCCACTACGAGGCGCGGATGCGTGCACTGGCCAACAGCGGCCAGCTCACGCCCGACTCGGTGCGGATTGCAACGGCGTGGCTCGGCAGCATGGCCGACTACGCTCTTCTCCTGGCGTGCGCCGACCTGGGTGTATGCTTGCACAAATCCAGCTCGGGCGTCGACCTGCCCATGAAGGTGGTGGACATGTTCGGCGCAGGTCTGCCGGTCGCTGCCTACTGCGGCTATGAGAGCTTTGGCGAGTTGGTGCGCGAGGGCGAGAATGGCCGTGGCTTTGAGACGGCGGAGGAGCTGGCGGGAATCCTGGCGCAGCTTTTCGGAAGCTCAGGCGCCGAGGAGCTGCGGGTACTGACAGAGGGCGCTAGAAAGGAGGGTAGTCTGCGCTGGGACGAGGAGTGGGATCGAGTCCTAGGCCGCGTCTTCGGCGTCATTGACGAGTAGCAGCTGTAGTAGCGATAGCATTAGCAATAGCATGAAGCATGGAGCAAAAGTCGATACATGAAGGTTACAGAAGACTGCTGTGAGCTGATTGACATTGCAACAGGCTCTCATCTTATGAAGAAAAAATGGCAGCCAAGAGATAGATCGCAATACTGTACGAGCATGCAGACTTGTGAATCGACGCTATCATTACCATGCCATGCTAACCATGCATGCTATGCCGGGCGGCCAGAAACGCCTACCCTAATGTATACCAGAGTACCCATAAACAAATGGCCAGCCTCCATGCAAACCGAATATGGAATCGCAGTCAAGTAACTAAAGTTCATTATCCTGCCCATCCGTTGGTCCATGGTTCAAACATATTCGCTGAAGGACTCCTGCCTATGCGCTGTCCCATGCCATCCCAATGTCATCTCTCCCTTTCGCTTGCCCACTATCCCCTGCCCGCCCCGCGAAACAGTTCAGAGCGTAGCAGTATATCACCGAATGGTAGGGTAGCAAGACGTAACTCCAGCCTGCTGTCAGCCCCCGCCTCGGTCCTCAGACCCCCACGACCTAACGTTCAGCCTCCCAAACGCCCAGCTCAATCCTCGCCCAGGCTCTCGCGCACGCAGCGGCGGCACCGCCTCCGGAACTCGCGGTCGCCCTTCTCGCGCTCGGCGCGCAGCAGCTTGGCGGCGTCGAGGTTGGCGGGGCTCTCGTCGTTGGGGTCGCCGAGCAGGCTGAGCACGCTCAGCAGGATGGTCTCGGGGGTCTGCACGGGGCTCCACCGCTCCGACTCGTGCTCGTACCCGTGCTCGTCGCGCTCGGGCCGGTGCAGGATCGAGATGCACAGCTCCCCCGACGGGTACACGTTCGGGTGGAACGGCACCGCCGGCGGCTGGAAGATCAGCTTCGGCGGCAGCATCGGGTACGTCGGCGGGAAGAGGAGGTGCGCGCGGAAGCAGGCGCCTGTTTTGGGGGGTTTGGAGAGGGGTTTGGTTAGCTAGCTGTCTTGCTATATGTCCCTACCGGAGAATTTGTGTGTGTTGGGCCGGTGTGTGTCGGGTTGAACATACCTCCGTAGTATTTGCAGTCGTCGTTGATCATCAATCCCACCTCCCACTCGAAGATGTCATCTTTGATCAACCCGACAGAGATGCCCGGTAGGTCCTTGGCCTTCTCCATCTCCTTGAGCTGTCTCTGGAGCAGCCGGGCAGCGCCAGACACAGGGGGCGTTGACGCCGAGGGTTTAGGTGTGGAGGAGGACGACATCTCGAGTACTTCGGAAGGGTGTGCCTGTGTGATGCTGTGTGGTGTAGCGTCGGTCGAGGTGGCAGGTCATGCAAAGAAGAAGGTCGTAACGTCAATGTGCAACGTCTTCTAGACTCGAAAAGTATTGGTCGCAGGTTGACGCTTGAGTGGGTAGTAGGCGATGGTGTAGTGGTATCTATATACTTAGGTATGTTCGTGTGTGTCCGTGTGTATGCGGGAGCTAGTGAGCTGCTATAATTCGTAATAGTAGCAGATGTATGTAATAGTAACAAGGCTATATCTGTATCTCCGCTTGTCGAACTCTTCCTCTTGCCGACTTCCCGAACCAGAAGCTGGTGGAAAGCTCGTAGAATAACCTGGAGTCTCAAGGCATAAACACAAAATTGTACCTATAGTACGGGTTGTTGTTGGGTACCTAGACAATGCGAAGTATGTCGAGTGGTTCTCGAGGAAGTGGCTCGCAATGGTGGGGTTTAGTTATACAGAGTAGATGCCATTGCGCACTGCGGGGCGTTTCACTTATCAATCATTCAATCATTGATCATTTGATTTAATCCAGTCGTTTGGATCCTCCCTATTGGGCTACCTAGTAGTTAGTATATACGTACTATACCCCACCTGTATGGACTCATAGGGGGTCCAGGGGATAGTAGGAAGGTGAGGAGGCAAAGAGGTTGGAAGTCGCCAAGTGAGATTTGTTCGAATCGTTTGATTCGTCAATTGCTTCAAACATCCGCCATCGCTTATTCGTACTTGAAAATTGCCGTAGCCTTCCCGTTGTCTCTCACACCGTTTAGCGTGTTTGTCATGACCGCCTTCCGAGACATGTCGTATAATAGGTATTTAGTGTCAAAACCTAAGGTGATAGGTGACAATGCCTTATTACGGAAGAGGTCTGTCTGAGCCATCTACCACTTTTCAGCATGGGACTTTCTAGCAAAGTGGTCGGCCTTATGAAGGCATCCTATTATAAGCTTGTGCCTGCCTGCGATGCGCCCCCTGAGGTTTGTTCGAGTTCTCGGCTTATTGAGACCCCATAGGCAAAAGCCCCAGTGTCGAAACCAGTGATTCGTAAGGGTTCTAAGTGAAGTGTAGGTATCTTCAAGGATGAGCACATGTAGTATCCAAACAATCCAAATCAAACGCCAAAAACCATTCATGCCCAGGTAGATAACTCCCAAACACCATACATGCATATGCATACTGAGAGCGTAACCGCTATCACACGACCGCCCTGCCGCCCTACTTGGACGTGACCGGCCCCTCAGCCAAAGCCGCAGCCACGGCCATTCATTTCTTCTTGGAGGTGCCGAAACCCGTGATGCCCATAGCAGCCATCATGTCGTCCTCGTCGTGCTCGCCCTCGACGCGCACGTCCTCGCCGTACTCGACCTTGACCTTCTCGGCGTCCTCCTTCTCCTGCTTGCGGTGCTGCGCCTCCTCGAGGCGCTTCTGGCGGCGCTCCTCGCGCTCGCGCTCGTCCTCCTCGCGGCGGACCTCGAGGCGCTCGGCCAGGGTGGTGACGTCGGCGCGCTTCCGCTCCTGCAGGCGCTCCCAGACCTCCTCGATGCGGGCGTGGACGTCGGCGGCGGTGGCGCGGCGCACCTCGCCCGTCTCGCCGATGGCGCGCAGGTGCTGCATCGAGTTGATGTGCTCGACCCACTGCACGTTGTCCTTGAAGGTCAGGTCGCACGCCTCGCAGTAGAACCCGGCCCCGCGCCCGCGCTTGCCCGTCCCCGCCCCCGCCGGCACCAGCATCGTCTTTCCCACGCTCCCCGCCAGGTCCAGCACGTTCCGCCGCGCCGTCGTCAGCGTCTCCGCTCCCGTCAGCGGCTTGTGGTACTTCTTGCCCGCCAGCTTCGCCTCGTACCGCGCCTTGCCCTCCTCCCGCCGCTCATCCTCCCGCACCTTGGCCTTCTCGGCGTACTCCTCGAGGTCCCATGTCTTCCGGAACGACGTGTCCGTCGCGGGCGTGCCGTACGCGGACCCCTTATCTTTGGACATGTTGGCGATGGTGGTTTGCCTCCCTTTTCCTATCCAGAGCGTGATTCTATGGGGTTCCGGGATACGCGCTTCTACATTCGGCGTACGTTCTTTTGTGGTGCTTGTATTCTTCGCAGGTTATGCCGCCAAGTATTAGTGTGACGGTATAGAGGCGCACAATGACTGGGTGAATACCACCTCTTGTTGTTGTTGTTGTTGTTCTTGTTGTATTGGCTCAAGTTCGCGATTCTTGCGATTACTCGTCAGGGCTCTAAACGCCTTCTGACCCACAATTTAACGGCTTCGCCATTATAATCAGGGACTTTCGTTTTGTAATGGACTTTCGGTTTGTAATGTTTTCTACATAATTCCCCATACAAATTAAATGCAACGCTATATATTGCAGCATTTGCTAATAGGGCTGCATACATTAATATTATCCCCTTATATATAAGCTAATTGCGCCAAATTATCGAATAAAGCCGTACGTTTCTTTAATACTTATAATTATTAGCCCTTATAATTAATACCTATTAGCCCTTATAATTAACACCTATTAACCCTTATAATTAATACCTATTAATTCTTAAAATTATTACTTCTTATAATTATTATTACTTATAATTACATCCTTTTACGATTATTATATAATTATTATAACTTATAATTATCGCAAGCTTTTAGCGGCTTCGGCATTTTCGATTTTATTAATTAAACTACGTTATTCGGAAGAACAGCAATTGCAACCGTCGTTAAAATCCTTATTAACGCCGGCTTCGCCAGCTTTATCTTCGCTAGGAACTTTTATACCGGAATTAACCTCGCTTTCTTTCCCTGCCTTTAACCATTTACCTGCGTTCCGGAAATCTACCATTATAAGCTGCAAATTCCCACCCAATACAGCGCTTTCCTTTGGCTATATGCCAATATCCTCATATACCTACGGAAAAACCCCTAACCTCCTCCCTTAAAAGGTCCCCCCTTTTCCTAATTTTAGGAATTCCTCCTGTTACGTATTAATTTGCATATTAATCGAACCATTTTTAAGCTTCCTTATTAGCCATTTAAAGATTATCGATTTTATAAGGTCCTTATTATAAATTTAAAGTATATAAAAACGTAGCCGCTTCTTTAATAACACCCAATACAAATTAAGGCGTATATTATATTCGAACCGGTTAAATCTTTTAGCTTTTGCGGCAATAACTTTGCGGCGTTTCGAATAAAAATAATCGTAACGGATTTGCCGTTTTTTACGATATTTATTAATAATTCAATAAATATCCGCAATTTCGTTTACGTATTATTATATAACAACGTTTTAATCGGCCCTTTTTTTTATTTCCTTCGTTCGTAACCGGGCCTTTTGGTTCTTAATTTAATTTTCTCGTTATAAGCGAAAGCCGGTAATTCATTTGCGAAAGGTTTATAACTCGCCTTGCTTTTTACGAAAAACCTTTCGCTTTATTTTAGCTGCTTTAATGGCCTGCCGATTAAGCTTATTTATAATAACGCAAAGGCGTTCGTTGCTTATTATAATACTTCCATATCGAAAGATTAATTTATTGCGATTCCGGTTTTTCATAAGTAGGCCTTTAAAATAACGTTTCTTATTCTTTCTTTTTTTATTTACATCTTATATAATAAACAATATTATTGCGTTTATTGCTTTATTTTTTTTTTTAATAACGTATGTTAATATAAAACTAAAAACCAGCCCATTTTTAATACAAATATTAAGTTCCCGATTAATATATTCGTTATAATAACGAATTACATCCATATTAAGCTTCGGCGTTATCGTTTAGGACCAATTTTCGTATGGCGCCTTCGATTTTTCGGAGGTTCGCAAAAAAACCGATATAGGGTTTATTATTCTGCCCTTTCTTTGCGTTATTTCGTAACCGCCCTTTATTATTACCCGCACTTTCCGGCCTTTCTTATTTTTCCAGCCTTCATTTTGTTTTTTGCAATCCCTTATATAACCAGGCTTATCTTTAATGTATTCCGAAAAAAAAGCCGAATTTAACGAGTATTGCAATAAATCCAATATAACATTAAGATTAAAAAAATAAAGCCCGGAATTCCGCTACGCCGAAAGAATATTATGCTTTTTTATTATATGCCGCCGAATAATATATAATCCATTTAAGAAATCCAAAGTATTATAATCCAATTATACCTTATAATTAAGCGCTTTTATAATATTTAATTAATAATAACGCTTATAAATGGCGAAAATCCCTATATCGAAGGGTTGCAATTTATATGTATTATGCGGCGGCATTAAAAATAACATTACATTTGCCTTTCGGCACCGCTCGAAAAACTCGATCGTATAATGGCTTTTATAATTATTCATTAATAATATACGCTTTTAAATTAAATCTTTTAATACAAAATGCTTAATCCAATAATTAATCCAATCAAAAGCCAGTTAATTATCGATATAACCATTCGAATTAATAAATAATACGGTCTTATTTTCGAGATTATTATATAAGTACTTTTATAATATTTATTTTCCGAACAATATAATAAAGGGAGAAATAATCTTTTTTGCTTTCGAAATTATTTTTATAACAATAATTAACTTTCGAATTTCGGAATTATTCGTAATAACTAACGATATCTTTATATAAATTCACGCTTATATTTTATTTATAAACATACCTATCTTAAATCCCGATTCGTCTGCGTTTTACTCGTTCTTCGAAAGAATCCCGTTATTTTTAAGGGCCTTTTTATACGCTACAAAGTAACCTGCTATATCGTCGTAATTTATCGCCGCCTTTTGCGTAATAAATAGGCTCTTAGTTTTGATATTATGAAACAATTCCGAATGCCTTTTTAGCTACCGCTTTGCCTATTTATTATAAGCCTTAGCATAGCGCCCGTTGCTTTTAATTAGGAAAGTAGTTAATTTCGTAAAAAAAATGAATGAAATTTCGATTTTAACGCTTATATAGAAATTAATTCAAGCCAAAAAGAATAATTCTTTTTTTATAGTTAATAAGTTATTGCTATATTATTTTTTAATATACGCTTAATGCCTTTTTAACCTATTATATATAGTTTTTAAATTAATATCGTAAAATATAACGGCGGCTTTTCTCGTTTCGAAATAGCCTCTTGCCTTTTAATTCCTTATAGCCAATTATACGCGTTTTTCGATAAGAAACGCGAGTACGTTTAAAGGCGCAATAGGCAGAACCTGCTTAATACGTGCCATTATATAGCAAAAAACGAGGAATTAAAGAAAACGGCAGTTATTATTAATTATTAAATAAAAGAAAATACAGAAAAAAACAAAAAGGCAAGAATTAAAATAGCGATAACTTTAGGAAATTCCTTTAATTTAATGCAATTACGGCTTTACATAATTAAAATAATAAAATAATAAAATATAAATATTTAATGCATTAATACGAAAAATTGCAATATAAAGCGTTACATAATTTTTAAATAAAAACGCATATAAATTATATATAATGAAAAATTTTATAAAGCAAAAGTTCGTTATAAACCAATAATTCCTAATTACATCTGCGAAGTAGGCAAAATGTGGATCAAAAAGCGTTTAAAGCCCTAACGAGTAGATAAGCTGCGTAGGTACAGGTGGTACCCAAATAGCATTACGATCTTATCGTTATCTATGTGCCTGGTACCTCTACGTATATCAGCTAGGTACAGAATGGTCTAACTACCCTTATACAGTAAAACCTCTCCATTACGATCCGCGGCATACCAATACCTCTTTATAACGTTACGATATCCTAATTTCTTATTTTTACTATACAAATAACGATAACCTCGATACTTCAGATATCGTTAAAATTTTCTGCTTAGTCATTACCAAAATCGTTATGCCGAGGTAGAATCTAACCATTTTGGGCAAAAAAATGGCCGATATATTACAGGAATTATCGGAAAATTTATTGGATTTATAAATCTTTTTATCGTTTTAAGTATAATATGTCGGATTTAGGCGGCGCTAACCAAATTGGATAACCGCCCTATAACGATACCTTCTCATAACGATATCAAAGCGTTGATTTTTTAATATCGTTATGAAGAGGTTTTACTGTATGGTTAAAGCAGTATTAGCTTGAGCCCGAAATAAAGCTACCCCGCGATTTATGCATGTAGGAAGACATAGGAAATATCCTCAGCGCGAAACGACCAAGTTAATCAACTACCCCGCCATATCAAATTTCGTAGCTTCTGTTCGTGCTGTTGTCAGCTTCCGATCCCCCTATCCCTCGCAGTCCCTGGATTACAAACGAGATACACGGCCGCTTTCACAATGTTGTACCTCGTCGGCCTCGGCCTCTCAGACGAGACGGATATCACTGTCAAAGGCCTCGAGATCGTCAAGAAGGCATCCCGGGTCTATCTCGAGGCCTATACGAGCATCCTACTTGTCGATCAGTCCGTTCTGGTATCGCACCCTCCAAGTCTCCCCTCGCCATACCTAGCAAGCAGCTAACGCTAATGGCACAGTAGGAGAGTTATTATGGCAGATCCATCATAGTCGCCGATCGAGAAATGGTCGAGTCTAACAGCGACGAGATCCTACGAGATGCGCAAACAGAGGACGTCGCCTTCCTCGTAGTTGGTGATCCATTCGGGTATGAATGATGTTCTATGCTTAGCCTTGTCCTCATCCCCCCACGCCCTCCCTGTTGCCGCGCATTTCCCATCTGCTATCTCATCCCTGGACACCGAGACGAGACGTGGCTTGCGCTCACAATGCACTGCGATTTTAACCCCTTTTAGCGCCACGACACACACGGACCTCGTAATCCGGGCGCGCGAGCTCGCGATCGCCGTGCAGACAGTGCCGAACGCATCGATCATGTCGGGTATCGGGGCGACAGGCCTACAGCTGTACAACTTCGGGCAGACGGTATCGATGGTGTTCTTCACGGAAGAGTGGCGGCCATCATCGTTTTACGACCGGGTGCGAGAAAACCGGGCCATCGGTCTGCACACCCTCGTGCTGCTCGACATCAAGGTGAAGGAGCAGAGCCTCGAGAACCTAATGCGCGGCCGCAAGATCTTCGAGCCCCCGCGCTACATGACCGTGGGTCAGTGCGCCCGCCAGATGCTCGAGGTCGAGGAGACCCGGTCTGAGGGCGTTTACGGTCCCGACAGCCTAGCCGTCGGCGCCGCGCGCGTCGGCGGCCGCGCCGAGAAGTTCGTCGCGGGCACGCTGGCCCAGCTCTGTGACGCGGACGAGGCGCTAGGCCCGCCGCTACATAGCCTGGTGCTGCTGGGCAGGCGCGGGCACGAGCTCGAAAGGGATTACGCAAGGGAGTTTGCTGTAGATAAAGAGTTGTGGGATAAGATCTGGGCTAGTGACTACGGCAAGCCATAACTTCAATAAAAAATCACATTACTGCCTAATTATTATACATCTAGCCTTTAGTTTCGACCATTCCATCTTGCTATGGCTCTGCTAAGGGATTTGGTCGGAAAAGAAAAGGGAGGTCCATCCCTTCTTTCCTATCTTCTGTTCCTAGGATGATAAAAGACCACTTCGAAATATCATTGCAGGCCATCCAGCGCACGCTTCCAACGGAGAGGCGCTGTAAACTGTACTGGTGCTGCTTGATCAGGTTATGAGAGGTCTTGGTCATGATGGTAGGCCCAGTCCCACAAACAAGGCACACTGCTCACCTCTACATCCATTGCTGCTGCTGCTGTTGCTGCTGCTGCTTCTGTCGAACAAGGGTTGTCCGGGAAGGAGATGTTCGGTCGTTTCACAACTTTTATCATGAAGACTAAAGTGGCCAAGAGGGGCTGGATGTCTACCTTCTAGCTGTTCAAAACTATGCCACACACTATGATGTCGATAAAGATATAAGACAAGCTGCAACACACCAGGACGGACAAGTTTATTACCTACTACATGGGGTACCTACATTTATCGATACCTACCCACCTGATTGAGGTGCTTCTCAGGTATGCAAGAGAGTTGAATATACCTAAGTATGTTCTTATTCAAGTAAATGGTGAAAGTAAAAAAAGGGTTTCCGGAAATAATCTTCTATTTGTGTATGTACTGAAGCCATTTGATGTTTACGGTAGTGCCCGTATCGGACTACTTAGGTAAGCTACATATCGTCTGATTTCAGGTTGTCTCAGCCCATATGTAACTACTTACCTACATACATGTACATACCTGTATAGCAGCATACATTGGCAGGTACTGACCTACAGGTACCTACAGGCATATGTCCCTCCATATAGCCCTGGGAACATCACCTTTCCTGCACCTTTTCGGCAACCAAACCCAGGATTTAGGTGCCGACATACACGTAGGTACCAGCACTTAGCATTACTTACTTAAGTTACCTACCTACGTATTGTACATGTATAGGTAACTTATTAGTGCCTACATACCCGCCTAAGAAGGGTGGCAACGACAATCAGCACCAGAAGGAAAGACGGATCAGGGATCTCTAAAAAGCACCATCTAAACATCTGACTAACAACCCATTTCCATTTTCCCAGTGACGACGACATCCAAGCCGAGGATATCGGAAATTACTGTCGACGTTTGCCCAACACCAACATTGATACTTGACCTTGGCCTTGACATCGACGTCGACGAGGCCGTTGACACTGGCATTGCGTTTGACTTTCATTCATTGACACTGACTGACATTGACAAAGCAGCCCCGAGCACGGATCCAGACTGGATTTGTTTGACCTGATCTGGCTCAACTCAACTTGACTTCACCGTCCTCCCACTTCACCTCGCCCCGTCACTGTAGGTAGCTACTTCGTCTCACCTTACCTTGCCCCTTCATCCACCCATCTCGTCCTTGCAGGATTGATTTGTACCAACGGAGGGCTTCCCACACACCGTCCAGCAATCGGGACGTCTATCATCGCCTCCGTTTCTTCCACCAATCTCTCATCATCGTCGCATGATTGTACTGGCCACGACTACACAACCAATATTGTTGCTCGGCTACTGGATCCGATTCGGTTGCGGACGTTCTAACCGTACATTTATGTACTATCAGTCCCGGGGCTAGGACCACAACTGAGATCCTCACCTGTCAAGCTGTAACACATCATCAGCTATCATTACTGTGGCGCACTTGACAATCGTCTATTCTCAAAGTTTCGCCACTTCACATGCTATTTTACGATTGTACATCTGCCTTCCCAAGTGTCACCAGTTCCTCCGAACACCCCATTCAACTGTACATAGTGTACATGGTCATGAACAACAAGTCCATTGCTTGTTGATAGTATTCGGAAATGGTATGTCTGACTTGCACACCTATCAGCTGAAAAGGATTCCTCTTCGATCCACCCAGCTTCATAACTAATATCTATAGGTTTCCGCATGGGAGTGCCGTGATCAGGCCGATCAGGCCGAGATCTACTATAACCAACCCCTTCGCACCCAGAACAGACATCTGAAGGAGGAAGTCTTGACCCTGAAGCGACTCCTCCGTGAGAATGGAATCTCTTGGCGAACAGAGGCTTCAGCTTCGGCTTCAGTTTCGCACGAGGCACGTGGCCTTACCCCTGCCCGCATCACTCGTGCTACAACGAAGCGAAGCAAGACGCTGCCACATATTCCAGTTGAGCTTCAACTCAGAATCCTATCCTACGCCATGACAAGCCCGCTCCCTATAGTAGATCCTCTCTCCAAAGTTAAGAACGATCATCTCTTGCTCCGTGAGAAGGTCAAATCTAACCAGATCGCGATTCACTTCCTTGCTACCTGTAAGGCATACTACGTTGAAGGCTCCCGATACCTGTGGAACAACAACTCGTTTGTCTTCACTACACCCGAGGCCTTGCGCCAATTTGCCGAGGTGCCTCTTAACCATCGTGCGAATATCCGCTCAATCAACTTTCGCGTCATTGCCAAGTTCTACGATGACGAGGACCGAGTCCATAAACTTCCTAGCAGCTATCACCCGGACTTTAAGAAACCCAAGCGGCTTGAGGTCAGCATACGACCCAAGGAGCACAGCTTAGCTCGTGGCGGCTTCCGTGCATATGCCTACTACCAACTCATCGATTTTCTTGAGGCTATGCTTCCCCCGTTCGACCCTACCGATGGCACAACCGATTTCGAACTTCTGAAGGCTCATAAGCGTGCCCGCCTCCTCCCGAACCTCGAGTGTTTGCGCATCGACTTCGTCAACTTCGGCGACGGCATGCTGATGTCACCGCCCTCGCACCTGCACGATTTGGCCTCTCATCAGATGGGCTGTTCCTTGAACGAGGTGATTCTTACTGGACTGCCAAACGACGAAACTGGCTTCCGAGTTAGCAGCGAGCTAAGTGGTCTTCTGAAGTCCGAAGGTCTCCTCGTCGACCACGCTTCCACTATGATGGCGATCAGGAACGGCATTCGGGCTCTGCCATGTGGTGATGGGGAGTGCAGTTACGCTGTGAAAGTTGTTCGTGCCATGCGCCATGCCACCGGCCGAGGCGTCTTGCATCGTAACGAAGGTCACGTTCACGACGTAGAGGAATTTCCACCGGCGCCCAAGGAGGAGGAGGAGCCGCCCTCGCACGCGCATCATTTTTGTCGTACCATATGGAAGAAGGTCCCTATTCAGGTGGACAACACCGAGAAGCGCAAATGGGAATTGTTTGACAGGGTCAGTGGGCTACCGTGGATGGATGTTGAGGAGGATGAAGTAGACCTAAGGATGATAGGTAACCCCGACTACCCGCCCAAGTGTACAAACTGTGGCGAAAGACATCCCGGTGCACTCGAAACCGATGACTTTTCGGACTTCTACGACGATGACTAGTCCGGATCGATTCTGGACCGACCCCGCGAGAGGAGAAGGGGTCTTGCACTGCGCTTCCGTTTCCTTGTATTACGGCATGTTACGAAGATTATGAGGAAATGAGGCATTATGATACCACCAAGCATGCTTTTCTTTTTCTATTTTACCTGCCATTTCGCTATCACATCTTGGCATCGATGGGGGCTAACCGGTAGGGGGTGGCAAATTTGCTCAACGAGGTGTAATACGTGCCCTGCCGATGGGATTAATGGACAACAGAACGCTTTAGACGTTGTGTCAATGTATACTAATGTAGGGGGGATAGAGAGCAAGGAGGGATAGATGAATCTTCTGTTTCTGCATTGCATCGCATCATACTGCATCTTGTTGAAGCAAGTGGGGAAAATAGGAACTTTTGTAACGCCTGGTTTATACACAAAAAACGAACTGTCTTATGCTGCTTAGAAAAGAAGTACCTGTTCTCGTTACAACACCACCAGCAGTAAGAAGATCACAACCAAGTGAACCTAGGTACTGGTGTTTTGAAAACGCTCCCTTATAAGCCCTTTCAAACCGGTGTTCTGAGCGAGCTCTCCTTTTATCACTACCAATCCCACAACCCGCTCGACCTAATCGTAGGTTATGATACCAGCTGGGCCTAGTTTTTTTTGGGAAAGAAGCTGAGAAAGGGAAAGAAGCTCTGCCAGCTTCTTTCCCTGCCGGCTTCTTTCCCTGCCGGCTTCTTTCCGGCCAGCTTCTTCCGGGCCAGCTACGTACGAGCCAGGCCCTCTTGAGCCAGGCTTTCCATATATGCCAGAATACCTAGAAATCCTCCTGAAACAAAGGAGTTTGCATATGCCAACCGAATAACAATAGCAACCCTCGACATAGAACTAATAGGCACAATCTTGTTTATTCCTCCTGGTGCCAGCGCTTCCTGGAATCAGCGCTTTCTATGTCAACGCCGCTGCTTTGTGCCACCAGCTCCGGCCCCAGCTCCGGCCCCAGCTCGGTTGTCGGTACTATGGTATAATGCAAAGCTGTATTATGACGAATGGCCAGGTTTAGGTGCGGTATTGATGGCCTTAGTATGGTACTTGCATTGGGGGAATTTGAATATCACGGCAAAGCTGACAGCCGGTAAGGTAGGATACAACCCCTATAGTAATTCTCCTGTTTTCCTGCCAGTTCTTCCCTTGTCGGTTCTGTCCTTGCCAGTTCTTTCCTGCCAATACCGTTCCAATAAAGGTAGCTCCTTTCCAGCTTATCGATGAAGATACGCCCGTTGCCCGTATCAATGTGTAGCATAGTCGCTTGCAGTTGGCTAGGTATTGTTATGAGTTGTTATGGCCCCCGTTCCATCTGCAGTTGGTTACCGACAGGCTGCCCCTAAGTAACGGCACCCACTCGATGTAACCCATCCACTAGGTATATCATACAACTCCCCATCAGTAACTACCTACCTAGGTACGCAACAACCTGCATTATAACTAGCATGGGGGCTTGTCCCAGGCCACACACTTCTACATGCTTGATTCACGTTGTGTTGGCTCGTTCGGCGCCCCCCTTACCCCATCACATCGTAGTTATATGCAGTGGCTTTCAATGACACATAACACTCCGAGACAAGGGACGATCCAATTTGTCACTTAATACATAGTACATCTCTGGCCAAAGTGATGAGTACCTCGTAGGCATAAAAGCACTAGAGCCCAAGGGCACATGCGACTGGAATCAGAGCGAGAGAGTCTTAGAGAAAGCCTAAGGTAAGGTCAGTGTCATGACCCCGTCTATCAGAATCGCCATCGCGCCGCCTTGCTGCAAGAGCTGCTCGCAGGCGTTCCGCAGTATCGCATGCATGCCTCTAAAAAGCTTCAGAGAGTGGACCGAAACTCTGGCTTCCTCACTCTCTCTTTTACCGATGGAACTACACATAAATGCAACATCCTTGTCGGAGCTGATGGTATCCATAGTACCATTCGAAAACTCATCCTGGGTGAGAAGGATCCCGCGGCATCTCCGCGAAACACGGGTGCCTGGTTCCTCATGACGCTCCAGCCGTTTGACAAAGCTCAGGCTAGCCTAGGAGAAGAGCTTGTAGACATCAAGGATGCCCGCGAATATGGGTGGGCGGGCCACAACTCTTTTCTACTGCATAACATTCTCAGCGGTGGTCAGCTGGTTCAGTTCGCCATTGCTTCTAATGACCAAGAGAAAGGAGGCGAGTCTGGGCCATTGGAAAGTTGGTACCGCAACGTGACCGCCGACGAGATCAACAAACTGTACCGAGATTGGCCGTCCCATCTTAACAAGGCTGTGAACGAAGTAAGCTGTTGACCCCGAGATTGGAGCTATCCCGAGCAAATGGTGTATTATATATATAGCATACGGTATTGACAACACACGCAGCTGCTTTGCGATCAGCCTGAGCACAAAGCCCTGTATCTTTGGGAACACCCCAAAGCGCGCAGTTACGTTTCCGGTGCCATCTGCATCACTGGCGATGCCGCCCACTCGACAACACCATGGCAGGGTTCCGGCGGTGGGATGTCTCTCGAAGACAGCCTGATCCTCTCCACCTTGCTCGGGCGCGCCAAAACGCCTGCCGAGGCCCTCACGGCCTTGAACGTGTACGATCAGATCCGCCGCCCCCGCACGCAGCGTATCGTCGAGTCGAGTCGGATCACGGGTGCCATGGTGACCGGGAGTGATGAGGAGATGGGGCTAGACCCGGAGAAATTCAAGTCGTTTATGTCACGGGTGGGACTTCATCATCGATATCGATATGCAGAAACACCGCGACGAGGCCCTACAGATGATGGAGGTTGGATTGAAGGAGGGGATCACCATGCAATGGTGACGTTGTGTCCTCCGGCTTTTCTATCAGTAGAATATCAGTAGAGGTTCTATTGCAGTGCGCCTATAACTACGGAAGTAGGATAGATTGTTTGACGCTGACCCTCCCAACGAACTTGCTGTGTCGAAATACCCGACATTCTATCCTTTTTCTTACCAGCTGGCGCCGGCCAGCTTCTTCCAGGCCAGTCCCTCCTCCGGCCAGTACTTCTGAAATATGTCGGAGATTTCATCATGCAGTTTAGCTTTGAATAAGTAAGGGTAATCCACAAGCATATGCCGATGATATAAATCATGAAATGCAGGCTATGATGTCTGTTCATTGAAAGCGGGAGATTATTTGACAATCCGCTTGTCGGTATCTGTGTACATATTCTTTCATGGACGTGGTAATGGTGTGTGCCTACTTCTCATACTCTTCACTCCCACCTGGAATGAAGCATTACCGGCTTGTAACACTCTACCGCTGGTCACAAGCACCTATGAATCACTGCTCATTCCGTAAGTTGGGCATCGGCTTCCTTCAAGCCCTTTGTGCCACATCTCATTCCATTCCATCATGTATCAAGTCTATGGGATGAATATCCGTTAGAATCCATACTAAGTGTCCAGCCAGTGGGCTGGGGGGACTACACTGATATACATACTTAGTACACAATATGTGTGGGGCGTATTGCCCCTATTCAACATCATGTAACTACTCTAACAGCATCTATGGAATCTGCCTCTGGCGTTGAATGGTCCTAGGGGTTGCATATCTTACTGCTGGTTTCAAGCAATATGAACCTGATCTCTGGCCTCTCTTCCCACAGGTGAAGATTGTACGATTGATAGTGCGATTAGGGAATGACTCAATGGACCTCGACACTAAATCTTTACGCGCTGTCAATTGCAAACATCTTGATTTCTTATACCTAGAGCTCTCGGAATCTAATCGCAAAGCACCAAGTGAAGCAACCCAAGTCCCAATAATCTGTAATGACAATAACTTGAGATATAATTATCACTCCTCCTGAGCGCAGCAATGATACCACTCTAAGCTTAAGTCTCAAATATCCATTCCAATCCCCTTCTCTCTCCTACGTATATCCGTTAGTTGTATCATCTAGGTCCATAACATCCTTCCACAGCTTGTGTGCGTCCTTCTCCTCTGGCTTCTTAGGTGAACCCCCGCCCATGTTGACCGTGATCATCTCAAAATAAGGCTCATCCTCCCGATATCTACACACTACCTCGTAATCCTTTTCTATGTCGTAGTCAGCAATGAGTAGTTTGACGACAGCGCCTTCCCGATTGGTCAAGTCCCAAATGGTTTTTATGACTGCATGGGAACCTGGCACACTGTTGAAATCCATGATAATGTGAACAGTCTCATCCGCCGGTAGAATGTCCAGGAGTCGGTGAAAAAGTGCTGTAATGCTCTCCAGGCTTCCTTTGGCCTCATATAGACGGTTCTTCGTATCCTCCAGAAACGACTGGATGTTTATACGGTCTCGCTTCAGCGCTATTTGTACCACCAGTTGGGTGACCAACGAAACCAAGACGTCGACTCCGGTTCCCTTCCACTCGTTCATGTTCGAAAAGGCGGTATAGCTCAGCGTCAAGCACTCTGTCTTCTCATCCAAGAATCTCGCAAGCCAAGCTAGGGGATAGGACAGTTCCGAATACTCAGTTTCCGGCGTCTCGTGCTTTATGTCCCCGATGATGAGAAGCGTCCTTTGCCTGCCCTCCCTTTCACTAGGGCGCATCCACTGGTGGAGCAACGTGTCTTTGTAGAGTTCAATGATAATACAACGCCTCGTCTGGACATCGTAGTCTCTTTCCTCATCATCACTGTAGTTTAACAACCCATCCAACCTAGCTATGAGTGCAGATCGATCTTGGATGGATTTGAGACCGTCATGAATGGTCGAAATTGGGTATGATGGGTGGTTTGGCGTCCCTGGCTCTAGCCAGCGTCGAACAAGAGAGTGCTTATCCTGCTGTGAAGAAGACATGCTGGGATGCGGTCCGGTAAAAAAATGAAGACTGCGTGGTGTACCTTCACTTCTGTGATGATCGCCTGTGAAGTGGTCGACAAGAAAGGGCTGTTTGGAGAATATAGAATGAACCTTCCATGGAGTTGCGATAGTTAGCTTTTATATGCAAGAGAGGGATATCGAACTGATCCTTGTGAAATATAACCACCATAGCTTGAGTCACAATGGCTCATAGGATGACCTCACCTTTGCCAACTAACCAATGGCCCCTCGCTTAATTCGCTTCGGCAGCGCTTGTGTACTTCTACACTGAAGATGGGACGAAGACCGTAATTGACGTCAAGCAGGGTTGTCCTGAAATGAATGGATGACGACGTGAATAGATGGCAAAAACTAGTAAATATTGGTACCTAGCCACGAGAATGAGCCATTCGAAGAGTGGTAGGATTTTTGTTTCATTTTCTGTTAAGATAGAAGGCATGCTGTTTTATAATGCTGCCCCCCCC
>JAKJXP020000177.1:15767-46424 GCA_022225965.2 Diatrype stigma | reverse complement strand
TTTATGTAAATTAAAGAAGTATTCGTAAAGTTATGAATTTTTAAAGTATTATTACCAAAGTGAGTAATAAGGTGGCCGAGCTTTGGGGCTGGCCGATCTTTGGGGCTAAGACGTTATAGCAATTCGTTTTTAATCTTAACGTTTTTATTCGGTAATGCCATTTTCTTTATATATATAAAGTTCTTTTTAATTAAAAACTTAATTTTGTTTATAAATTCAGAATATTATTTAGGCGTCGAAATATTACATAGTCTTTTCGAAATTAAAATAATCGAAATTAAAATTATAAACGTAAGTTTTATAAAGTGCAAAAAATGTTTTTCTTATAAAACCAATATAATTGGCTGGTTTTTAGCTTCTTTTTTTTAGGCCGATATTAATTTAATCGAAAAAAAATATCGGTTTTTTTATTTTGCTTGCCGGATCGATAGTTTATAATAAACCAATACGAAAATAACTGTTAAATTCATTTTATTTATCGTTTATTTAGCATTTTGGTTATAATAAAATAAGCAAGGTTTTGGTAATTTAAAAAGACTTTAATGCGATATTTGGCTTTTTCGAAATATTATTTCCATTTATCGAAGAAATCGACGATCGTTAATAATTTTTTGTTATGTATTTCGTAATTTATTTTTATCGACGTAAGCTTACGAAAATAAAAGGCAACGGATCGGAATCTTTTTTTATCGTTTTTTTAGGATATTATTGCGCCGATTGCGGAATCGAAAGCGTTTGTTTTTATATAAACTTGTTTTTCGAAATCGAAATAAATTAAAATGGATATTTAAATAAATTTATATTTAAGGTTATAAAAGGCATAATTTATTTCCTTAATTTACTTTTATAATTTAAAATCCCTGTTATTAGCGTTAATAATAAGTTTAACGATATTAAAGAAGTTCTTAATAAAGCGACGATAAAAGTTTGCAAAACCAATAAATTATTGGAATTCCTTAAGGATTTTAAATGGTTCTTATCGATTAATGCATTCCATTTTGTTTTAAGTTATGGAAATTCCTTTGCGGCTAATAATATAACCAAAGTATTTAATTTCGTATATCGCTTATTTATATTTATAAGAAGCAATAACGAAATGGTATTTAATTAATTTATTATATTATTTTTTAATTTTAACGTAAATAAATAAGTTATCGATATATATTATTAAATTAATATCGATAAAGTTTTTGAAAATATTATTTATTATGGCTTAAAAAATGGCTAATGCATTAATAAAACCGAAAAGCCTTACTATATATTCGAATAATTCATTTTTGTATTTAAATGTTATTTTTTATTCGTCGCCTTTTTTAATTTTAATTAAATTAAAGCTTATTTTTAAATCGATTTTTATAAACTATTTAGCGATACGAAATTGGGTTTATATTTTATTAATAAATGGAATTAAATATCGAATAAAAATAGTAATAACGTTTAAGCCTTAATAATTAATAACGGATTTTAAAGAATCGTTAAAATTAGGTTTCGGAATAAACATAAAAGGAAAAATATAAAAAAGGTTAATTTTTAGATTCGGCCTATATTAAATATATTTTTTAGCTAAGGTTTAAATATATTAAATTTTTTTTACTTATTATATAAAAAAGTTCTTAAAAAGATATCTTTTTTTTTATAAGTTAATGGCGTAATTTTAAGGCTTATAATTAAGGAATTTCTGGCTTATTTTTTTCGTTATAATAAATATAAATTCTTTAAATTCTTTGGGTACTTCTTTTATGGGTTTGGGTTTTTATTATTTATTAAATTAACAATTTAATTAATAACGATATAATTAATATAATTCTTATAACAAAATTTAAAAAACAAACGTAATTTTGTCGGAATTATCGAAAGAATTAATAGGTTAATGCATTTTTAATTACTAATAAAAAAGAATAATATTATATTTGTCGTTTATATTGCTTAATTCGAAATTTAAACGGAAAAAATAATTTTCCTAATATCGAAAAATTAAGGCATCGGTATAATATCGTTCGGCATTTCTTACGTAAATAATATCGAAAAATATCATTTTCCTGACTTTATTTCGTTTAAAAATAAACAGTTTCCATTACCGGCATTTAAAGAATAATATAATTAATACAAAATAATTATTATTTAAAAATACTTTAATAAAATATTCGGAATGGTTATAAATTAATATTATTTTAATTAAAGATTTAAAGCCGGACTTAAATTTAAATCGTATTTATTTTTTAGTACCGAAAAAAATAAAAAAATAAAGTTATTTTTATTTTTTTTATCGGTTTTATTAAATTGCTTATTTATTATTGCCGAATCGTTATCGCTAAATCGGTTTTTAACCGTAAAAAGTTTTACGAAAGGGTTCTTTATCGGTTATAAAATCCTATGCGATACGAAATAAGGGCCTTTTAAAAATCCGAATCGGAATTATGGAATTCGATTACAAAATGCGAATAATCGGGTTCCTTAAAAGTAACGTCGATTTTAAATTTCTTTTCGTTGCTTAAAATCGACGTATCGTTATTTCGCTTACGTTTAATAAAAAAAATCTTTTTCGATAAATTAAGTAAGTTTTTATTTTTAATATTTCTTTTTACAAAATAAACGAAAATATGATAATTATTGCGATTACATTTTTAATACGAAATCTTTTTTTTTTACGTTAATCGATATTTTTTTATTCGATATCCTTTAATGCGGCTATAATATTGGGCCATTTTTTGTTTTTAAGATCGAATTTAAATTTCGCTTTTAATTTTTATCGGTTTTTGGGCTAGCTTTTTAAAGATCGATTTTAGCCAGAAATGAAACGAATTTCCTTGCCTTAATGGTTTTGGCCCGATTTCGAATGCTTCGAAATCGAATCGGGCCTTTTTTTTTCCGACGAAATACTTGGATTAAATAATATATTTTCATAAATTTATTTTGCTTTTTAAATAACAGTAATTAAATTTTCGTTTAATTTAAGTATTGCATTTTATTATAAATATATTAAGCGAATAATTTCGTCGGGCAAAATTTAAGAAATATAATTTTAAAATATAACTTTAAACCATTAAATTATTTCGTTAAAGTCGAAAAGTTCGGTAAAATATTAAACCGTATTCCCTTAATAAATAAGGCTTTTCATTTTCTTAACGTTTCGATACTTTTTTAAATGATTCTTAAACCGTTTCGTAATAGCTATAACGTAATTATTTTAATAATTCGTTAATTTTATTCTGTAAAGGTATGGGCGCACCGGGCGGCATACCTACTTAAGTACGGATAAGGGACTATTTGCACATGTTGTGCAAATACTGCTGATCTTTTGCACGTTGTGTGGAAGGTTATTAGCGGAATGGCTAGTCCCTTGGCATTCTGTTACATATTCGTTTAATTTAATTAAAACGTTATTAAAGCTAAGTTTGGGCTTTATTTATAAGTAACGATTTAATTTAATTAATACGGTAATAATTTTAAAAAAAACTTTTTATATACGTTTTAAAATAAGATTTCATTTTAATCCATTAAGGTTTAAATTTAAATAATTTTTTTTATTATAAATTTAAGGCTTATTAAGTTAAACCGGATTAATTATAACGAAAACGAAACGACCGAATTTTTTTAAGGCTAAAATAAATTTATTTTGTTATTTTCTTAATTTAGGCTTATTCGGAAGTCGTCGTAAAAATCGTTGAAAAAATCCTTTTTAAGGCGGCGGCGGTAGTTTTTTTTAGTCGTTCGATTTATTTTTATTATTAGGATTAAAGTTTAGGTTATTTAATACGCTTGGATTTCGAAAAGGCGGTAATGGTGTTTTTCCGAATTCGTTTCCGCCGGATATAAAAGGTAATCCCTTTAACGTATCGAATTGTTAATAAGCATTTTATGCCGTTTTTTTGGCTTAACTATTTAAAATATTTTATTAATAAGGGAATTCTTAATTTTAGTTTCGAAGTTAAAATATTTTAATACGGAAATTTCGGTTTTTAGGATTTTAAAAATTCGAAACGAAAAAGATTAATTAACGAAACGACTAAAAAATAAATGCGTTACGATATATTATTTAATTTGTTATAAAACAAAATTTACATTAATAACGACATAAGGATTAAATTTAAGTTATCGTTAAAACTTTATTAATACGTCTTATATATAAAACCGAAATTTTTCGAGTTGCCGGCGTATTTTTCGGTCAATACTGGCCGGATCGAGATATTTTCGAATAAAAAAGTCGTTAATTTGGCTTTTTTTTAAATTCTTTATTCGTTTACGTTCGATTTAAACGTTTAAATTTTAAACATGCATTTTTCGATTTTAAGTAATGCTTAATAATAATTGTCGGCGATTTATTTAAAACGCGTAATGGTTTTTTAACGAATTTCGTTATTTCGAACGAATTTAACGATAATTCTTCAAACCTTTTAGAAAAACTAATAATTGGCTTTAATTATTTTACTTTAAAGCTTAACAATTTATTTTTTAATGGCATAATAACTTTTACGATAAAACTAAAACATTTAACGATAATTTTTTGCCATAATATTATATTATTTTTCGATATTTTTAGTAATAAATTAATTATAATTCTTAATTTAATAAATAAACGTAATTAGGTTATAATAAATTTAATTAATATCGTAATAAAAAGTAATTAATTATTTCGAAAGATTATAAACGTTAATTTGAAATATTAGGGATTCGGTTTCGGATTCGTTTATAATTACATTATAAATAAATGGCTTATATAAAATAAGCGCCGTATTATTCGTAAAAAGAATAAATATAACGGGCGTTACGGATTAAATAAAAATAATAGGTTTAATTAAAAATTTAATAAAAAAAGGATTTTTTTTATGTAATAATCCTAATTTATCGATTAATTTTAAAATAAGTTTTTATTAAGGAAAATAATTTAAAAATGAAAAATAATAAAAAAAAAGATACGTTTAGTAATAAAATTTCCTATTGGTTTTATATTTAATTAATAAAGAACGTATAATAATTCGTATTAAGGTTTTGGAATATTTGAAATTTATTTATAATACTTAAGAAAATATTAAAATTAACCTATAACTGGCTATTTATAGCCGGCTTTCGAATAATTATAGGATCGATACCGGATAAATGTGCTTTTTAAGATAAATAAATAAGGACTTTTTTTATTTTAAAGTTACTTTTGTTTTTTTTGATCGTTTTTTTTTTTGGATTCGTATTTTTTCTTAAAATTTTCGGATTTGGTATTAAGGATTTTTGCTTGGATCTTAAAAGATATAAAGATTTAAGGATATAATTCCTTAAATACGACCTTGTCGCCAATAAAAGGTAAAATAATATTAAAGATTTATTTGAATAACTAAATAAATGGGGTCTTTTTTTTAATAATTACGAATAATTAAATCTTTTAATTTTTAATAATAAAAATGTTCGTTTTATTTTTTTATTGGCTAATAATAAGGTTTTTAAATTAAGGGATTATTATAAAAATAATTATATCTTTAACAAAAAACGAAATACCAAATTTCATTAAAGACGTAACGTTTAAGGCTTAAGATATAATGATTTATATTAATGGAAATATAAATATATATATCTTAAAAAAGATACAAAATTATATTATAATAAGGGCTTATAAGGCTTGGAACGTATAAAACAAATCAGCTTATAATTTTATATGGTTCTTTAAAAGCGTATTAAAAAGTTAAAATTTAGGAGACGTCGAAGGGAATTCGACGGAGTATTTATATACAGCAATTTGCAAATACGTATTAATACGTATCCTTTATTTCCAGCTTCCGCGGTTTCCGCTGTTATAATCTCAATAGCTATATTAGGCAGAAATACATTCCAATACTTCCTGCAGTAAGGGATGAAATATATTCCAATACATTCTGCAGTTAGTGATAACTGCAGTTGCTGTTGGTCCGGAATGCCCCCGTGTGACATTCAGGGAGAGCTGTCCCTAGCTTCTATCTCCATATGGAGCCCCCGACGTGCAACAGACACTTATGATCTGGCTATCAAGTGTATAGGATGAATACCCGTTAGATTCCATTCTAAGTGTTCAGTCAGAGGGCTGGAGGGGACTACACTGATATATATACACAATATGTGTGGGGCGTATTACCCCTAATCAACACTGCCTACGTGATCTTGTGCATCTTGTATTTGAGAAGAGAGTTAAGATAAACGTTAGAAGTAGCTGTGAGTTTTGCAACCTGACAAATGCTTCGACTCTTGGATGTATGAGCCCTACTATATGGCCCTCAATTATCCTGAGCTGCGAGGGCGCTCGGAGCTTCACTGGTACAGAAGACATTTATGGAAATAGATTACCTTAATGATATATCAGATTGAATTCTGATAGATTCCACTGTTGAAACTACGTCCACGGTAATCAACTTGGTCAACTCCAAGAACACTGTAACGGAGTAGGGCCCGTGGCCAGCACCGAGGCCCTACTACATGATCAGGAGGAACCTCGTCTTCTGATGGGTCAGAGCAATGTTCGTTCACTCATGGACTATGAGCAACTGCATGCAAAAACCATCAACAGACATTTGCAAGTCAATAAAATCCATGGACCTGCTTCGAGAGGAGAACAGCAACGATAGCCTTTCCTACGTTCTATGGCAGGGGGTATATATATGCTAGACTAATTGACACTAATAAGTTTATTTCAACCAACAACCAGGAAATAAAGAGCATTATATGACGGGGAAAGGGCTTCAGTAAAGGAAGAACATGCGTTTTCATATTCCCCATGATAATACAACTAGATAGTCGTTTTGTGGTGCGGCGAATCTCAACATCGTCATATGTTGCGACATGCCCCCTGTACACTTCGATTTACAGGGTTCAAACGAGTGCGATGGGCGGGAGAAAGATTTATATGAAATAAATTTCAGGTTGGTATCCATAGAAGGAAGTTCTGGAAGCTGTATGCGAATTTCACGTGAGATTAAAAGGATTTACGGAGCGGCTACGCTAGGTTTGACCATGTCACGAGTATAAACATTGCTGGACTGGATGAAGCCCCTGTCGCCCCCCCTGGGTCTAGCCCCCTTCCAGATTTGGCCACGGAGTGGCCCCACCGTCGTCTCATTCACCCTAGAATACAATATATATATGACAGCCCTAGCTCTCCCCCTTCCCGAAGATCCGCTCTCTACCTTACCCGCTCGGTCGTCCCAGGGCGGCGGAGTCTTCGACTCCGACCACCAATTCTTACACTGGCCTTAGAAGCGAACTGACGCACTTAATATAACTAACTCCATAGTAAGCTTCCCCCCGAGATGTAAACGAAACACACGGAAGACGGGGCGAAGAAGCCTAGGTGGCGCGGAGATGAGGGTATAAAATACCACAACCGTGCTCTTCCCTTCCCACGAAAGTTTGCTTCTCGCTCGTCATATCCATATACCTATAGTACTTGCGACAATGTTCCGCCAAACCGCCCTTCTGGCCCTGGCCGCCCTCCTCCCTTCCTCCCTAGCCCAGGTCACCGAGGGCTTCGAGAGTGGATGGGACGAAACCACATGGCCCGTCTATGCGCCCGACTGCAACCAGGGCGGTAAAGTGAGCCTGGACACCTCCGTCGCGTATAGCGGCACGAGCTCCATGAGGGTTGATGGTGCGGGTGGCTTTTGTGGACACATCTTCTTCGGCACGACGAATGTGCCCACCGGCGATGTTTACGTCCGGGCTTATGTGTAAGGCCTTCCTGGAATTCCGGTCGCAGAGGGGGAAGCACGTTGGAGGGGTAAAGCAGTTTAGAAGGTGGAATGAACGACAGAACTGACATCAAACCCCCACCTTCTAGCAAGGCCTCCAAAGCCCTCACCGACTCCCACGTCTCCTTCATCACGATGCCCGACTCCGCCCAGGGCGCCAACAAGCACCTCCGCATCGGCGGCCAGAGCAAGATCCTGATGTACAACCACGAGTCCGACGACGCCACGCTTCCCGACCTCTCGCCGCAAGGCATTGCCGTCTCCAAGGCCCTTGCCACGGACACCTGGCAGTGCTTCGAGTATCACCTGGGTGCCGATGGCACTATCGAGACGTGGTTGGACGGCGAGGCGATTGAGGGCCTTACGGTCAAGGCGGGTGTCCCCAATGACAACGCTGCGCAGTGGCAAAGAGGCTCCATCAAGCCCGCGATCACCGGTGTCTATTTCGGGTGGGAGTCGTACGGTGGTGACACCAACACGTTTTGGTATGACGATATCGTCGTTGACTCGACCCGTCCTGGCTGCGATAGTGCATAGGAACGCCGTACACCTGTTGGAAGATTATGTATTGGCCCTTCATAGAAGAAGATATACCAACCATAACAACTATCATCAACATGTAAAAAGTCTATTGTTATGGTGCGCTCTTTGTACTTGCCTTCCCCCTCTCCTTTCCCTGTGCCTTTACCCTGTTTTTTATAAGCGGCGCGGTTTTGTAGACTTGGCCACACTTCGAGTATGCGAGACGTAAATACGCTTTTCGCCAGGACGTTGAAAACGATCGCGATAAGTACACCCCTAGTAACCTACCCGCTTTCGAAGCCAAGAACCCAGTGAGCTTGCAATGAAGCGGATCGTATACCCGAGCCATTGATTGAAATGTTATGGGAATTTTCTTAGGCAACTGTATAGAGCCATGCCGGGTGTTAAGGCCAACATATCTCATGCACGGAAGAGTTTTGCTGATGTATAATATGACGATGGGTACGTATTTTCTATTACCTGGTCTCTAAAATACAGTGAGAAGATGGTAAGCGGATGATATGATTATATTGTGTCTCACAGTGCAGAGGTTGGTTTTGAAGCAAGGCGCAAAGTCTAGACCATCGAACTGTTAACAATCAAATTTAATACATTGCAGGATAGCGCATACCGGGTTCGGGTACCCTTTGCCGGCTCTGGGCTCGGCCATTTCGGACATCACCAGCGGACTTTTATGGGTCTTCTTCCGTCCCTCCGTGGATGGTCCGAGATAGTGACTCCAGAACGCACGCCAAGCGTTTTTCCTCCGCGGTCCATCCCGCTCAGCACTAGACATAGCTTTCCATAGGGCAGATGGGACGCTTGTGACGGACATAATCTATAGGATGAGCCTGGAGTTAAAGTTTGGAGACCGGTCATAAAGCATAATCTACGGTGGCCGGGCGCTCCGGGCTCCGGGCAACTGTTGTTGAGATGTCTATAAATCAGCTACACGTCCCCGTCCTTGAATCTGGGACGGGAAGCCTGGAAGATGCAACAACTACCCAAGTCTGAACACAAGTTCAACGTCAACGAGATACTCGAACCAGGTTCCTTGTCAACTGTACTTCAGCATGTCTGCCAAAAATGCCCCTTTGGGAAAGAATGGGCCAAGTGTCCCTCGCCTCGGGTTCGGACTGATGGGCATGTCTCACGCAGTTTATGGAACTCCGCTCTCTGAAGAGGAGCACTTTGCGGTACTCGACCGAGCCGTTGAGTTGGGCGAGACGTTCTGGGATACAGCCGAGTAAGTTACTGCCCCTACAACAGTTCGTATCCGTCGGGCCTGGAGTAAGTTCATGCTCACCGTGATCCCATAGCCTTTACGGGAACAGCGAGGAGGTGATAGGAAAGTGGTTCAAACGCACGGGCAAGCGTGACCAGATCTATCTCGCGTCCAAGTTCGGATATGTCAAGGGCAGCAAGACCTTCGAGGTCGACAGCTCTGGCCCCTATGCAAAGAAGGCTTGCGAAGAGAGTCTTCGGCGTCTCGGAGTTGACTCAATTGATCTTTGTAAGACACACCCACCAGCATCTGAATACCCGACTGAATATACCGGAGATGTATAGAGAGAGAAAAGGGAGTTAGGAGCAGCAATATGTTACTTGCGGAGACCTGCTAATGGGTTGATCGATAGACTACCTGCATGCCCCTAACGTCAACACACCCATTGAAGAGACGATGAGGGCCTTGGCAGAATTGAAGGCGTGAGTAGCTACGAAGAACGTATAGGACGAAGTGACATGCCTAATATACTGACATAACGGTCCTAGGGAGGGGAAAATCAAGCAGATTGGATTGTCGCTCGTCTCGTCCGCCACTCTTCGCCGAGCATGCAAGATTGCGCACGTCGATGCAGTCCAGACGGAGTATTCTGTCTTCTCTCACAAGATCGAGGGCCCTCGAGGAACCAACCTCCTGGCCGCTTGCCGCGAATTGGGAGTCGCGGTGGTAGTCGCAACCCCGCTGGGGCGCGGCTTGCTAACCTCCACCTTCAGCAGAGGCGACTCCGTGGCAGACGGGACAGACTTGCGCACCAGGATGATGCCGCAGTTTGCCGCCGAGAACCGGGACAAGAACGTGCAGGCCGTCAGCCAGTTCAAGGCACTGGCTGACAAGAAGGGGTGCACCGTCTCTCAGCTCGCGCTGGCGTGGCTGCTGAAGCAAGGTGACGATATCTTCCCCATTCCGGGAACTAGGCGGATCAAGTACCTGGAAGAGAACTGGGGGGCCCTCGACGTCTCTCTGACGGACGAAGAAGAGGCTGAGATCAGGGCCTTCGCGAAGGCTGCGGAGATCGCTGGCGATACCATGCCAGCACAATATGAGGATCGTTTGTTCAGTGACACGAAGGAAGAATCCAGCTGAGTTCTTCTGCCAGCACATATAGCAAGTAAAAGCGATAGCTTAGGAAGCATCGTGTTTCGATGGCGCCCACATACGTAACTAGCACACTTTCGGAACTCACGTACTTCGTACTTCAGTTGCATTTATCTGTTCCAATCTACCAATCAACTAACATGATCTAACAGTTACACCGAAACCATGTAACAGTGACAAGAATCAAGACTCCAGGAGGCATATGGATTGACACAACTATGTAACAACGTACACGCATATATAAAATAAAAGTGAGACACAACCCCTATTTTGTCAAACGGGGAAATATTCATAATCATATTGATGGGATGATGACTACATAAATATAAAGCCTCAACGTCATACAGGCATGAGAAGGGCAAGTAATACCTTCAAGCTCTTCCCCGTCCGTCCAAATCATTGTCAACCACGTCATCCAAGATGGCTTCCCCTTTCTTTGCAGCAGCAATCCTAGCCAGCTTCAGTTTTCGGGTATTACTCTCGGTCTTCCTCGTCACCCACCAAGTAATCACTGTCACAACCATGCAGCAACCAACGAGGGCCATAGCGACAGCAAACGACAACGTATACTTTGGCGCGTAAGCCGAGCGGAAGAGCTGCGGGCCAATGGCACCACCGATTTGACCGTAGCTGTTGACGAAGCCGATTGAGAAGGCGGATCCGGTCGCCCGGCTCGTGGTCTGCACGCGCCAGGGCCACATCATCGGGAACCAAGCTGCCGTGACAGCGTTACCTATCATCGTCGCGGCATAGACGGCACCATTGCTTGGGTACACCACTAGAACAGCGTAGCAGGCGATTATGATGGTGAGGAACGAGAGCGGGTATAGGGGTCTCGGAAGCCGGCCATTATCAGCAAACACGCCGGTAACCCCGATGACAATCAGGCCTAGTGCAGTGATAGGAATGTTGAGAATTTGGGCAGTGGCAATGCTCCTAAATCTCAGGTTAGCACACCATTAGGCACTGTCGATGTAATTCTGTTAACTGGGTAACTTACGTGAACCCAAGATTAGCAATAACGGTGGACTGGTAGAAGCGAACGCCCGAGGTGCCAACGGTAAAGAAGGCCCATATCAGAGTGAAGAGCCATAGCCTCTTATCCTTTAGAGATTCGATGATTTCGCTGAGCTTGAAATTCTCCTCCGAGGCTCTAGGGGCATTTACTGGGAGACGCGCTTGGATGAAGGCTTTCTCCTCGTCTGTAAGCCAGCTCGCCGTCTCGGGAAAGTCAGGCATGCAGTACCAAACAACCACACCAAATAGAATAGTGGCGATAGCCTCAATCAGGAAGAGCCTAGATTCGTTTCATTAGCAGGTCCAACTTTAGATTAGGGCGCAAAGCAACATATCATACCATTGCCAGCCAGAGAGACCTCCTGCTCCTGATAGATGGTCAAAGCCAAATGCTAGCAGACCACTGAAGATCCCAGAGACATTGCCACAAATATCTAGGTAAGCGTTAGCAGCCGGACCTTTGAAATGAAAATTACATGCATACAGAAGTACAACAGCCTCAAGGACATTTCATCCGGTCTATACCAATATGTCATTTGAAGCAAGACACCAGGGAATTGCCCAGCCTCGGCCTATCAGAGGTTAGATTGTGCATCTCAGAAGACAGATATAGGTAAGGAGAAACTTACCAGCCCCAGAAAGAACCTAGCGACCCAGATCCCTTCTTTGTTCCTACATGCGACATGGCATGCCAATGCGATGCCCCATGTTATCAAGATTCTGGACTGCCACCGTGAAGGTGTGAACCTCTTCAAGAACAGATTGGACGGTGCTTCTCCGACAATGTATGGTATCTAATAAAGCGAGTGAGCTTCAGTCCGGTAGGCGCTCGATCAGCGTTTGACTTACGTAGTAGAATATTGTAAGTAAGGCGTATTCGTCTGATGTCATCCCTAACTGTGTCATGATATTTTGGCCCGTTCCTTTATTCATGATACGAGCGTTTGAGATCTAAGAACTGGTTATTAGCCAAATGGACCGACCCCTGAGTGCACCATGGATTACTTAGCAACTCACATTATCGGAGTCGAGGTTCTTAAACATGAATATAAGCGAGCATATGGGCATCAGATGCCAATCGATACGCCGCAGTAACTTCTTCTCTTCCTCGGCAGTCAACGCGGTTCGTGCCCGCATCCGTTCGGCATCGTACCCATCGATGGACTCGGCGACAGACAGGTTGCCGGCATCTTCACCACGGCGCACATGATGAAAGTTATCGCTCGGACTCGATATCTCAGAAGTGTCTAGTGAATCTGTAGTTGTAGAAACGGGGTTCTTATCGGTAGTCGCCGCCATAGTCGAAGATTGAATAAGGCTATCGCTCTAGATGAACAACCCGAGGAAATTGAAGAGAGTCTATGAGTAGCCACGTCGTCTCAACCATCACTACCGTCGCGAGACATCTTGACATTTAAGCATACACCGAGCCAAAGGTATTATGAAACTCGCAACACTTTTGCGCCGTTCTGGACCTCGAAGCATATGCTCATACCCCGCCAAAAGCACGTATACCAACCGCTAATCTTCAGAACAGCATGGCGCCCTAGCATCCCAGATGTGCTAAATATGTCGGGCAACTAAGGCGAAGATAAGCCTGAATCGGGAGATTGTAAGTGGTATTCGATGTTGAGTGCGGGCGGGTCGCGTCGGGTCGCGTCGCCGACAATGGGGTCGCAAAGTCGTCCGGGCCCATCAGACGTCGTGGTTCAGATTTCGTCATCGGCCGTAATGATCACGAAATTGGCGTTTTCGCCCAAATCGTCAGCCCCGCCACTCGGCCCGGTCCTGTATACCCGGAAGCCGGGATAGAGACCTCGCTTCGAGGCATGACACTATACTAGCATCTATAGAAGGGGATTCGTAAGACCGCGGGCTACATAAATCACAACATGGACGCTGGATCCCAACGGAGAGGCCATCGCATAAGACGCACAAGATCTACCCTAACAGAACGGACCCCGATTTGAATCTAGACCCGTGCGATACCATGGCAGCGGTTGCTACTAACTTGGCCCAGAGCGCCTCTGGGATACCCACCTACCACCAGATCCCCGAAACCAAGCACGAACGTAAGATGTTCCCATCTGATGCCTTTCACAGAACAGCTTTGTTAATGTACGCCATAGTCGACTGGGCAAAGCTCGTGACTCTGGACCTGTCACAGTTTGATCAACCAGGTGGCAAGCAAAAGCTGGCGGATCAGCTATTTGAGGCCATCCAGAAGATTGGTGAGTTATTCCGGCCACTGAGAGACATGGTTGTCATATCTCGGTCTGACTAGTCTGTCAAAGGGTTTTTCTATATAATCAACTTCGGCTTGACCCAGGAGCAGGTGGACCGCCAATTCGCCATAGGCAAGGAGGTCTTCCAGCTGTCGACAGAGGAGAAGCTCCAGTATCGAGCTGATCTCGAAAATGGAGGATACAATGGATACAAGCCCCTGGGACTTCGTGTAGGCACCCACCCATCCAACCCCAGGAATGATACACCAAGCTCATATCTATACAGGAGGTGCGTCCAGGGATCTTCGACAACACAGAGATCTACAACATCCCCAAATTCATACCGGCGCTGGAGCGCACGCACCCGGACGTGATCAACCGGAACCGGGAGGAGATCGAGAAATTCGCCCGCCACATCAACGACCAGGTGGCGAACAAGCTGCTGGTGCTGTTCGCCCTGATCCTCGAGCTGCCGGAAGACTTCTTCCTGAAGATCCACCGGTACGACGAGAAGAGCGACTGCCACCTGCGGTACATGAAGTACCACCACCGGACGGCGGAGCAGAACCAGGCGCTCGAGAACGTCTGGGTGAAGGGCCACACGGACTTCGGCAGCCTGACGCTGCTGTTCCGGCAGCCGGTGGCGGCGCTGCAGGTGCGGACGCCCGAGGGGCACTGGAAGTGGGTCAGGCCGTACCCGCAGAGCATCACGGTCAACCTGGCCGACAGCCTGGAGTTCCTGACCAACGGGTTCCTCAAGAGCAGCATCCACCGCGTGGTGGCGCCGCCGCCGGACCAGGCCGGCGTCGACCGCCTCGGCGTGCTGTACTTCGTGCGGCCCGAGGACAGCGTCGAGCTGCGCCCCGTCGCCAGCAAGGTGCTCGAGCGCCTCGGCTACGACAAGATCACCGACGACAGCGCGGTCGGCATCACGGCCGGCGAGTGGGTCAAGGCGCGCGTGGCGAGGGGCACGACGAGGAGCCAGGCGAGGAGCGAGCTGTCCCAACAGGAGATCATCGGCGGCAAGTCTGCGAAGTACTATGACTGAGCTGGGAAGCAGAGGCGGTGACCAGGAATGATCAATACCACATTGATTCCAAGGCTCACCATGTTCATTATGATTTTGATTGTATATGTTCGCGATCTTTTATGCGACTGTGAGGCGAAATTGATCAAACGTCGTCACTGATGTAACGATCGTAGACCTGAGCGTAAAACTTCCTGCCATTTTCGCGATGGCTTCGTACTTTGGTCCGGAGCTGCGACTCCCCCCACGTGTCATACTTGCCCCTGAGAAAGGCAGAGTCGATGCTATGCCCCTCGGTAGACTCTTGGCCTGGAGAGAGGGACTCGAAATGCGCTTTCAATGTCTCAACGGCCTCGATTTTCGTAAGGTCGCGCCTAACCCCCTGGAAGAACGGTACGCTGAAGCGCTCACGGGAACTAGAGAGGACCCGGTGGGTGGTCGCTTTGCAGGTGCCGTTCGTGACGACCTCGAACGCTTGGCCGATGTTTACCACGAAGGTTCCAGGCACATTAGGCACATCAATCCACTCCCCAGCCTTGTTGAGGGCTTGCAGGCCCTTGACCTCGGGAGGGGAAGCTTGGAGAAGAAAGGTCCACCAGCCCGAAGAATCCTTGTGGGGTCCAACACCTTGCTTCGAGGCATCGAGATCTTCCGGAGGAAGGCCGGGATAACGTACCAGCTTCAGCCGGTGTTGGTCAGAGAGGAATGACTTGAACGTTTCTGGTGGGAGAGAACGTGCCTGCGCAACAAGTCCGAGGAAGCGTTCGCCAAGTTCCGAGAGTGCCTGGATGTATGTCTCAACAACCGGTCGAAGTTCTGGGTATTGACTAGGCCACTAACAAATGGGCCAGGGAGAAAAGTATGAGCCTCAAGACTACATAGTAGCCTGCAACAAACCAACCTGGTTAGGTCCTCGTAACCGTTCATACAGAGGGAGCCCCTCACGCCAGACCTCAGTCAGCTCGGTCGCGAATTCGAACTGCTCTCTCCTGTCCGACACCCCGGCGGTCGTCTCACTGCCAACGCTGCTATACCCGAGGAAATGGGGCGAGTTTTCCATAGCGACACATTTCTTGACATCAGCGGGTTGGCTGAACAGAGTAGGGAGAGCCTGCACTAAGCTCGCGATAACATCGATAGGGACCCCGTGGTTAGAAACATAGAGGAAACCAACTTCAGTGAGAGCATAGTGAAGGGAGTCCAGTAGTTGTGGCGTAGTCTCGGGGTTGTCTACCAGGGACAGATCAATCGTCGGGATCTTGTCGAAAGAAGACGACATCGAGACGAGCCTCCGGGCGCCAATCAGTCGGTCGCAATGTTCAACGCTGCGATGACTAATCACCATGTCGTCGTTGGTCCTATAGAGTAAGAGTTTCACCAATTCGAAGATATATTCGGTACAGCTTCACTCGCAATCCATGATGTACTTGGTAAAGTAGATGAACCTTGCCAACGTAAGATGCCGGAGCACGTAGCTTTGGCTCTCCACTAATCTAATTACGTGATTCCCAGAGCGGTGGTAAGGCTTAGCAGCGTCCTGATACTACCCCGGGCTTTAGTTAGAGCCAGCTGAGTTCGCTCATCGCCACGATTACTTGGTGTATGGGAGCTATAGGCGCCGGAATTATAGAGCTAAGAATGAAGCTACCACGAGGTATTTCAACATACGTCACAGTAGTTTGTGATACAAGTCGGGATGATCCCCGCTGCATATGCCGCCCTAGGCCGGTCAAGGACCCCAGGGGCCGACCGACTATCGCCGTCTCACGCAATAGCTGGCCTCAGACCTCAGGCCGCCGAAGCTCTCTCTCTACACACTTAGACTATACGGACTAAATCAAACCCCCAAGTTATAGCCAATCAGCCACAGGTACTAGTTGTAACGTTTGAGACGACTGATTGGGGCGTAACGGAAGGTGGGCGTAACGGAAGGTCACAATCATCAAATTATCTGGCTGGATGCGATCATGCGAGCTGTACCTAGAGCTCGGGCCATAGAAGTCACTCATACGGGAAGATCCTGGCCAGTTTTCCCGTCATCCTGCGCCTCACTCACTACCTACCAACCGCATGAGATTTGAGCCAGAAATCTGACCGTATACAGAAGAGGTTATGCCGCTCCAATGCAAGGCTCCTAGCTCCTGCCCCTGACATGAGTCCCTACTCGCAACAATACGAAGTGACTTGCCTTACGTTGAAGTGATAAAATCATGTGTTCCTAGGAAGGTAGGCACACGTGATGATTCCCCAGGTTATTATCGGCATAACTAGAGGGGGCGACCGATGCGGAGTCTAGTCGGGGTTGGCAATGCATTAGCTTGAGCCTTCGGGTATCGGATGCTCCCCAAGAGACGAGGCTCGCACAATGTCGGTGATGGGGTCGGCCGTCTCGTCTCGTTCAGCATATTTGGGGGAGATCACAGCTTGATGTCCAAAAAACATTCCACCAATTTCAAACTATAATCAACTTTTCCCTGTTCGATATTTTATACGGAAGGTAATCTGCAGAGCTGTAAACTCTCGACTACTTCGACCAAGGAGCCATAATGTCTGCCACTATCAAGCTTGCAGAATACCTCTTCACGCGTCTGAAGCAGCTAGGCGTTGAATCCGTCCACGGCGTCCCCGGAGACTTCAACCTCACTCTACTAGATCATGTGCAGCCCTCGGGCCTGCACTGGGTTGGCAACGCGAATGAGCTTAATGCTGGATATGCCGCGGACGGGTATGCACGGACCAAAGGCGTCGGTGCGCTCATCACCACCTTTGGCGTAGGCGAGCTGTCCGCAATCAACGCCATTGCTGGAGCCTATGCCGAGCGTGCAGCAGTTGTACACATCGTGGGAACGCCTGAGAGATTCAAGCAGGACTCGCGCCTGTTGGTACATCACACGTTCAACGACGGGGAATACGGCCGCTTCAGCCGCATGCACGCAGAAATCACGATAGCTCAGGCTAGTCTCAGAGACCCTCGAACCAGCCCAGGCCAGATCGATGAAGTCCTGCGACAGTGCATCCTCCACAGTAGACCGGTGTATATCGAGGTACCCGTGGATCTGGTCGGGGTGCCTGTGTCAGCAGAAGGTCTCAGTCATGCACTGCGCAATCCCGATGGTGTACCAAGCCCAGCTTCGGCTGCTGCGTTGGCGGAGGTCCTCGAGAGGATCTACCGCGCCAAACAACCCGCCCTCCTTGTGGACGGTGAGACTAGACCACTTGGTATTGGTGAAAGTGTACAAGCCATCGTCTCGTCGACCGGCTGGCCTACTTGGCTAAACACCTTTGGTAAAGGATTGGTAGACGAGACGGGCCCGAATGTCCATGGAGTTTATCGAGGGAAGTGGGACGATCCGGCTGTTCAGAAGTTCATCGGTGAATCGGATCTGGTCTTATGCTTCGGCCCTCACTTCAGCTCCACTAATAGCTTTGGATTCACATCCGTCCCTAATCCACAGTCCACAATTCTCTTCACCGATACGGAAGTCAGAGTAGGCGAACAGGTCTTCCGAGATGTTCCCGCCAAGTCCATACTCGCTGAGCTCACCAAGGCGCTCGATCTCTCCAAAGTAAAACGTTACGAGCCCTACCCGGATCTCCCACGCGACCAGTTGAGCACCTTCTCTAGCGTCTCCGCAGATCAGCCCATCGCCCACGACAGTGTTTGGCGCATCCTCGCCAACTTCCTCAAGCCTGGTGACATCGTGATGGGAGAGACCGGTACAGCGGGTTACGGAGCCCGCGAAATGCCCTTGCCACCTCATACCAGTTTCTTCTCGCCTGTAACGTGGCTGTCTATCGGGTACATGCTTGGGGCTGCCCAGGGCGCGGCACTGGCGCAGCAGGAGCTGATCGCGGCCTCGAAATATCACGGTGTCGAGGACGCACGCACAATCCTGTTCATCGGCGATGGGAGCTTCCAGATGACAGTGCAAGAGTTAGGCACTATCATCCGCTTGAATCTCAATGTGATTGTCTTCCTCATCAACAACGATGGCTACACGATCGAGCGCTGCATTCACGGATTGAAACAGGAGTACAATGACGTCACGTCATGGCGATATCTACAGGCCCCGAGCTTCTTTGGCGCCCGTGAGGATACCTACACAGCTCAAGTCAGAACCTACGGTGACCTCGAAAAGGTCTTGAGCGACCCATCGCTGAATACAAGGAAGGGGCTCAAGATGATAGAGGTGTTTATGGATCGGGAGGATGCACCTAAAGGGCCGCTTTCGGACTTTCTACAGGCACAGAAGGCGTAAGATATACGGACAGAGGGACGGATTTGCATGGGACCCGGTGCAGCTGATTTACAGCTGTCTAACCTAGAGGCTACATTGGTCTCTCAATTGGTTTGTTGGGTTGGCTTCTCTACATCGCGATATCTGATATGATATGTAGAATTTGCGAAATATAGGTATGGCAATGGAACATCCATCCATACGGTATATATAAAGAAGGGGTAAATGTACCTACCAGCAGTATAGCAGCTGCATCCGGAACCACTCCTTCAGTTCCCAGTTTATACTTCGTATACTGTGATGCCTTTTGAGGGAGTAGCTGATGGCTGATGATATCACTATCTCATAGGAACAGCAAGAGTAAGCCACACAGTATAATCATGTTCTCTGGTCTAAGAAGGTACCCCTCAGCGGAGATGCGTCGACTACCTACTGTCCAAAGACATAAATCTGACTGCATATCAAATTCAACAAATCATCACGACCCAATCAAGCTCTGACAGATGTATTTCCAGTCAATTTGAACAGTCTCATAGCCCGGTATCATTTATGATTCTTCTCCGCCAGATTTTATGCTATCCTTTCAAGGGTCCGCCGGAAGATAAGAAAAGGATAGAGGTATCCTAAACTGATAGACCATGGCACCAAGACGAAATAGCAATAGACTTCAACCATACGTATCGAAATCATTGCCAGATGATGTCTTGACATCTATCGAAAGGTAGTTACATTCGGTAACTCCAGATCCACCACCGCCTCCCGAGCCTGACCTCGACTATAGTACTGAAACTGTAGCTGAACTCAACGGGCCTAAGACACCATCGCCGATGGTATCCCCCCGGCACGAGCCTCACGTGTTGGAACATGATGGTACTATCTCTCAGCGTCCGGCACAAGATTCGGACCGACCCACCACAGGCACAAACGCGGAAGCTGGAAGACAGTCCGTCAGGACCTTGGTGAGGAGCACAGGATCACTTGGCAATAAACTTCAGTGACTAACAAAGTTAAGCAGAGGCAGGATACACAGCTGCCGTCTTTGCAACCTGCTACCATATCTGCGCCACCACCCCCAAGTTCAGCACCCCCTATTCCGAGCAGATTGATGCCTGGGATTACCAATGTACCTGCCGGCATCGTAGAGCAAGGGCACCAAGCGTTTTCTTTTCCACCTCCAGGTGCACAGCGGATGAGAAGCGGCCCTCCGCCACCGCAAACTTGTCATAGGTTCAAACCCTATAATGCTGCCGATCGACCAGGAAGACACCAAGGTCACAGGTATGATACTAGACTGAACTCTAGTGGAGGACAGTCACTGGGTAGAGGACAGGTACCTGGTTTTCAACAAGCTAAAATACCCATGGTTCCAGCACAGAGGCAGGGTGATCATTCCTTTAGATATATTCCTGACCCAAGCAACCCCCGAATAGGAGTGCTCGTCACACCACCATTCTTCCCTGTTCAACCCAAAATCCCAAAACAACCCACGGCTCCGTCCTGTCCTATCCATCATCAACAGCATCAAGTGCAGCATCGGGTCATCCATCACCACCAGCCAACATACTTTCCCCAGCAATTAGACCGTTTCTCGCGGCCCTTTCCCAACATGACCATGGAGCCTTCTGCAGAACCACAGTTGGGCCGAGGCCCCCTGGGCGACAAACCTCCTAGAGACAGCGCCAGTCGCAGCAGCAACCAGTCGTCGAGTCCCGGAGGAGCGGCGCGAGCGCCGGGCCCGCTCGCACACCCACCACCGCCACCACCACCACCCCGGGCCAGTCGCCATGTCGAGTTCCTCGAACCACCCCAACCACAAGGGCCGCCACGTCTTCCACCCCTGCAGCGAAGCCTGAAAGCCCCGCTCCAGATGGTCCCCACGCCGCCCGTCGTGGTAGAACCGGGCTGGGAAATACAGCCCCGCCCGGGCCAGACGCCAGGTGAAGCGCGCATGGACTATGAGCGCCCCATGTGGATGCCAGCGACCCTGTCGCCCAGCGGACACGCCTCGAATGCTTGGCTGGAGCGGTTCAGGGACTGGGCTCCCCCGCCTTTGCCCGAGGAGGCGGGAGGACGCACGACGCGAGAGGACTCGGCAGACGCTGAAAAGCCACCGGGTCCGCTGCCGCCTATACAAGGGCCGGCTCAGCGGGAACCCCCACGGGATCATTGATAGCCATACTAGATAGCACCTTGTAGAAGCAGGCTTTGATAAACTCATGCCGGATTGGGGATTAGATTGGATCGGAGAATCTGGAACTGGACATGCATTCTGGCATTCGGCAGGACTACAGAGGTATATGTACACATGGCAGCGAACACCAAGTTACTTATATGATACATCGCTACGAGAAATCAATATCCCAATCGCAAGCGTCGTTCTCGCTACAAAGAATACCAGGACCAGGGCTGATACGTTATCGTAACTTTCCGTCAGGGACTCTTGTTATAATAGCTTGATAATAACGTATCTAGCTAGCGCACTGGTACTTTTTCACTTTGGTCACCGAGTCTTGCTTGTAAACAGCGATATTTAGGTGACCACGGTATGATGATCTCAGGTAGTGAGTGATCTTAGTGGTACTATTTTCTCCGAATTCTACACAGGCAAGTTCGCGTAAGCCACATCGCCGCGGATTCTCATTAGGCTACCTAACAGTCGTAAAAGCGCTTGGTAGTTAGGCGTAACGCAGATAGAATAGAGTTCACTAATCGTGAGCTTGTTTTTCCTTGCTTCGTGTTTCGCTTTCCGCCACGCCCCATGAAACAAGCTATACCTACACTAATCTTGCAACGAATCCAGGAGACGACGGATTTTATTCATCAAGCTATCATCGATTGGTCTAACCAACATGGAGGGCGGTTCCTATATGGACTATCCGAGATGGTATGACGTAACGGCACAAGTCATGTAAAGCATTTATTTGTAGTTGTTTATTATAAGGTTATTATACAGGCCACGTTACATTACCCCCTCTAATAGACTTTTGTTTACGTTTAGTATACAGCAGTGAGCGTGTCCCTTCGAACCGAAGCCCCAGCAAATAGTATAAATGTGTTGGATGAGGATGTATCGATAAACTTTTACTATGCCAGGAACAGAATTGTATGAGGCCAGAAGGCCATGCGTATGCAACCTTATAGGGGTTGCCATCATTATCAATAAGCCTCTGGCGGCCAGAGGGGTGCTTCTAGTAAAGACCGGCTGAATTTTCCTGCCAACGCCAAACGACTCGTAACCACAGCTTCGAACGCAGAAGTAATCATTATGCCGTGCAAAAGATATCTTACATTCATTCCCGTCACCACCACAGCGGGTGAGTATGCAGCAAACAATCACGCAGGAAGCTTGAATCCCGAGTGCCGTAGCTTCTGGAACACTCCGTCCGGATCGTACTTCGAAGCCGCGGCCTTGATGGTGCTGATGGCGTCATCGCCGTAGTACGCGATGGGGTCCTGGTCCTTGTACGCGTAGTTCAGGTAGCGCCAGTCGAGGTTGGCGCCGATCGAGGTGGCGTAGTCGTCGACCTCCTTGAGGAACGCCTGCGCGATCGGGATAGCCTTGGCCTCGTCCTCGGCGTTGTACACCTGCAGGGTGAAGAGCCACATCTGGGCGGCGCCGGCCTGGACGAGGGGCTCGAGGCCCAGCACGTTGCCGCCCTGGAGCTCGCTGTGCTGGATGGCCGACTGCGTCAGCGGCTGGAATTGGCAGAGCGTCTCGAGGACCGAGTCCGGAGGCAGGACCGCCTCGATCTTGGCCACGTATTCGGAGTGCTTCTCGTCGATGAACTTTATGACCTGGACATCGTTCTTGTACAGCCCCACGAACCAGTCGGCGCTAGGAGTCGTTGTTAGTGCTATGCCGTGCAGCACCACCCGTGGGGAAAGGGGCTCTTATGGGCTTACTAGATTCCAACCGGCTGGTTGCCACTGTTCTCAAGAGTGAGGTCCGAGATATTGGTCGATCGCACTGTGGTCGATAGGTTCGGGATAGCAGCATACGCGTCAAAGGCGGGGGCATTGGCGACAGCGGCGCCGTTGGAGAAGATGGTCTTGAGGGTGAATTCTCCGCTGGCGTAGGGCAGATGCAGGATGCTCTGGCTGTCTTCGTCGTCCGCCGTGTTGTCGGCGAAGTTGACGTACGCCTCAAAGACGGCATCCTTCTGGCTCAAGTTGTAAAAGGTGGCACCTCCCCAGATGTCAATCGAATCGATGATATCTTTGAGTGCGTGCGGTTAGCTCCCTGTCAAAATGGAGGAACGAAACAAGACATCGCTAGGGTGTAATAGGCTTGTTGTTGCCAGCAGATCCCAAGTGGGTGTTTACTCACCCATATCGAAGCGTGTCACAAGGCCAAGGTTCCCAGAGCTTCCTTTGAGAGCTTTCCATAGGTCGGCATTCTCGGACGCGTTCGCATTGACAATCTGACCATCGGAAAGGACGACCTCGAAGTTCTTGACATTATCACAGGCAAAACCGTGGGTCCCATGGTAGAAGGAGTAACCACCGCCAGTGATGAACCCCCCGACGCCGACAAGGTCTGCCCGACCACCGGTGGTAGTCACGCCGTGCGGCGTCAGCGCCTCATACACATCTCTCCACTTCGCGCCCGGTTCGACCGAAGCAAGCTTCGTATCGGGATCGTACGAGGTACCGTTCAAGTAACCTGTCACAACGAATCAGCCACCTATGCTCGGCGGGTCTATCGATCTACGTAGCAAGATCTTTACGCACCTAAGTCAATAGTGACACCATGGTGTACGCTACTAGAGCCTGCGTATTGGCTGTGACCACCGCTTCTAATGCCAAAAGGACACTGGTTCTCCTTCAGGGTCGTGACAACTGAAGACACATCTTCCGCTGTCAACGGCAGGACCATACACCATGGCGCCAAGGCTGCGCTTTTGGACCAGTACGAGTTTAACCGATCATCGTAGGTGTTGTTAACATTTTCGTTGTTGTCAGGATATACCACTTTGTCGCAGAGGCTCTCGACCTGCGCCAATGCATTGCACTGAGAAGATTGTCAGTCAGTCACGGCTACGCGACGTCCCAGATGAGGGTCTGTGTACGGACGCATAAGGTACTCTGTTTTTGCCTGGCTTGAAGAGCGCAGGTGATTTGTGCGGCCGCCGCCAAGGCGCCAACCGCGATGTAACCGGGCTGCTTCATTGCGGCTGAAGGGTTGTAACGATTGTCGATTGGCCGCTCAAAGACGAGAGGGCGAGGAAAGGAGGGGAATGGGCGCAGTGTTGCGTTGCGTTGCGTTACTTGACTTTTTTCTCTGGCCGAAGATGTGTCAAGGCTGCATGCATACATGCAACAACATGCTCAGGATACAGTCTTAGAACGTGGCGGGCGATCGGCAGCATCTATAAAGGAGCTTGCTATTGCTCTCGACAATCTCCGACTCCCAGTCGATAGCAATTATACTATGCAGTAGGTATGCAACTACCCCTCAACCCGCTTCTCTACATTAGCTACGTGGAGTCGCTGCCATCTTCGGACATACAATAGGAAAGCGCGCCGAACGAGGCTCAGCATTCTTCACCGAGGCCCCCCTAGCTGAATTTCGTGCCATGGAAAGGTTGGCATTTAGACTCCCGAGTAGGTAAGTATAGCATGTCCACCTTGCCGGTCCGAGATTGAAGGATCGTCGCCGTTAAAGAATGCGGTTAGACCTCGACCTGAAGACATGGGTACGCGAGTCCGGACTCAGAAGACGTTGTTGTTACTCTTACATACAGTATAACATAAAGACATGGATAAGAGAGGTGGTGGAGCGTGTGAGATAGAAGCTTACGGCAATGAAAGCACGGGTAGAAAGAATCGATGCTTGGCAGTAGCTATGGTGAAGCCTATCATATTATGAAGTCTAGATGCCTTCACCTTGAGTCCATAACACTGTAGGTGAAACTCAATGTGCGAAGTTGCGGTGCCCGGGGCCTTGTTTGCCAACCCCGCCGACTTGGGTATATATGAATGTTGGAAAGAAGAAGGGCCGGTTGGGGAAATAGCGCTCGGCAACAAGACCGGGAGGTCCCGCTTTCGTAAAATCATTACCTTCCCTTTCCGATGACTCGCAGACAGAAGGGTCGCAGCCTAAAACGCGGGGTGCGCTTTGGCAGTTCAGTATGAAAAAATAGCGAGAGACGATGTTGGTTGGAGCTGACTTCTGCATATCTGAGTGCTTATGGTGAGACTAAGTTCATGATGTGATGTAGTGGGTCGCGGAGTATAATCCTGCTGCTGTATGGATATTTGCTTTAGACCTCATGAGTGTATAGACTGACGACTTGGTAGGCCTGAAGCAGTTCTACTACCTGGTTCAAGACTGAGCGTCAGGTGAGGGAGCGTCATGCCACTCCTCAGTACCTGTGCGAACTTGCGCCGCTTGAAGGCATCAAAATCGATTAGTAGGTTGTAAAGTTCAGCGGCATACTAGCATAGTAGCTGTAGATACTATAATCAGAACAGTTGGGTCCCATGGCCATATGATTTGAGTTGCTCAAACGAGCTTCATTCGACTGCGGGATATTTCACTAAATTCAGTCATATTCGATGATCGAGTAGATCGGTCCGTGTTTTGGACTAGCATCGAGGGCATCGTGTTATTTAAAGAAATGCGTCTTCGTCTTCTCCTTCCCATCAATCGATTGCGAAACTCTTTGGAGGAATTAGTTAACTTCCTTCCGAACCCGTCGGCTCGGAACGAACTTTGGGGTACAAAGCAATAGTCTAGAGAAATACTGGGGGACACCATGCCTATACTTAACAAGTTCATTGTTCAAAAGGGGCAGGGCTGACGACGATCAAGCGTTCCACTTTGCTAGACCGGGATACTCTTTGCTAAACCAGGATACTCCCGCCTAGCGTATATTACGTATATTATCGGAAGCCTCCCGCGACCCTGCCAGCCGTGATACCGTTAAGCCACATTACGGGATCTAGGGTCCTAGCCAGTTAGCCCTACAGCCTCAATGTACGCATGCTGTTGCATGAATAGGTAGTAGGGACGGGAAGGGTTTGAATACGGGTGCCTGGAACTCTGGAAAGGAACATGAATAGCAGGCTTGCTTCAAAGACATATGTAACTATTTAACTAGTCTATTACGCGATCCTTCGGCCCGTTCGGACCCCGCGTGTTTCTCTGCGGGATCTACGACTATGCAGTCCGTTCAGTGTAGTACAGCTTTTCGTCCGATCAATTATGGGGTATAAATAACCAACTATTACATAGTAAGTTGCGCGCTGATAGATTTTTACCTCTAGGAATCAATGAGGTAATAGTAACTAAATACTCCAAATCTACGCAGAATCTGGCATGCGCTCCGCCATGTTGCGGGGGAGGGAATTAAATAGATCATAAAGCAAAAGCGTTATTATACTATGTATGCATTATTCTGCAGGGGTATATGAAAGCTGTTCGGCATAGTATTATCCCTCAAAGTCCAGTCCGGAAAGTGCCAAGTCATCAGAGCCTTCGCCTTCGCCCGTTTGCCATGCAAGAGTACCGGGATGTTAGGCCTTCATCTGCAGTTAGGTCCCATCGGAAGTCTTTTTCAGATCGTGATAGAGATGACCGCCTCACCTGAGACGTTGATACATTTTACATCGGACAGGCTGCTGCACAGACCATTCAGCTGCACCGTCATAACGGCACCACGGCGATCGATGTACCCGGGTTGTCGAAAGCACAAATATACGGTCCTATGTCCAGGTGGTCGGCTTCCTTAGTTCCACTCGATCTCCCCGAGCCCACTTTCCAGTCGTAGGCCCCGACTGGTAGCGAGGTCAAGATGCCCGGTTTCCCTACGACAAATGGCGTCGTGACATTCAGTTCACCGCCGGAGGGCTACGTCGTCGACTTCGATAATCCGCAGAGGAGCCTTCATGTCCAGCATTACTGGATTTTCGCCATTGGGGGCTTCCTCGCATGCCTCGCATTGGCACAAAGGGTATATACCAAGCTATACCTATCGAAGGGTCTCCAGATTGACGATGGTATGTACTTCCCTCACCCGAAAGGGTCAACCTGTTCTATCTACCCACGCCTTATCTGCATAGTGACAGGGAATGGGGAAAGGAGACAAAAGGCTAACTTGTGCAAGCATTCTTGTTTCTAGCATGGGTGGGTTATAGCCCTTGACGTAACTATCGAGTTGGACGATTGGAGACCGAACTGCTAACCAAGCCTCACAGATATTCACAATGGCCACGCAAGCAATCAATACATGTAAGCTTTTATCTCTGAGAGGACTCGCTCGAAGATGGCTCGAAACTCACCGTTGCAGGGTCTCTCGGATTCGATGGTCTAGGTGTGCATGCGTGGGAGATGCCAATAGAACGATATAATCTCTTCATACTCGTAAGTCTCGAAGCTATTTGAGGGAAAGTGGCTCAGGGGTAGTAGCTAACTGAAGATGCGCATCTAAAGAGCATGTATGCATCTGCACCCACGTACGCGCTATGCAACGGGTTCGCAAAATTATCCCTCCTCACCTTTTATCTCCAAATATCGCCACAGACATGGTTCCAATACTCATCCTGGGCGACCATTGGGATTGTGGTCTGCTACTCGCCCATCATCACGCTGTTGCTCATCTTCGGCTGTAGGCCCATAGAGAAGGCCTGGGATATGGGCATGGTGGGAGGCTCCTGTATCGACCGGACCGCCTTGTACATCGCCACTGCTGTTACGAACATCGTCACCGATATCATATTGTTCATCCTCCCAATACGCATGGTCATCGGTCTTCGCATGAAGTTATCACAGAAAGCCATAGCCGTTTGGGTGTTTGCCGTCGGGTCGATGACGGTCGCAACATCCATCATCAGGCTCGTACTACTTCTGCCCCTGCTTTCTAGCCCAGATCAGCCCTGGGATACCGCTCCAGCGAGCATGTGGGTGTAAGTGCCTAATCACCTCATCAACCAGATTTGACACTTAGCCACTGCCAAAATACCTCAAACTCCCGTTCTGACAGCCATTTGCGACAGATTCATTGAGGCGAACCTTTTCATCATTTGCGGCTCTATACCCACGATGCGCAAGTTCTTCCGACACACGGCGCCCAAGCTCTGTGGCAGCGAAGCGGAGACCGGGGAGGGCTCCAAATCCGGGCCCAATATCAACGGAGCCCCAGAGACCTTGTACGGGCCTCGGAAGAAGCATCGAAGCCAGTACGAGAAGTTCGGTGACAGCAACGAGCTCTATGCTATGTCCGGCCGGCACCGAACCCGGGGCGAGCAAGCGATGACGGTGGAAGTCGCCACCGGTGATAGAGGGAGCGGAGATGACGACCGGAGCGACAAGGCTATCATGGAAAACTCTCAGATCGTACAGACGAGGACTGTCACGGTGCAGTACGAATAATCACAGGGCGGTAATGGATTGGGAACGGCGTGCACCTCGGAGTTCACGGCCGCATGCATGGGGGGCAGTCCACCGGATCATTGGGCGATGCATGGAGCACGAGGGCAAAAACTGTACATTATATGTAATGATAGAAGCTCACGATACCCTTACGAAGATACGATTGGAGGTACGGTATAGAACTCGCTAAAACTTGGGGGGGTTGTCGAAGAACAGAGGCAGATCAAAGATGCTATTAACCTGGGTGGCCGTTACTAAGAGAAGCCATAGTGGAAGCATGGCCACAATAGGTAGTGCCAAAAGCATCGCATAGAAATTCTGGTAACAGAACTACAGAAAGCTACGAGAGTGTCTCGATCCAATCTGTTCGCAACCTCCCCCACTCCTTTTCCTTTTCTCCCGCCCTTTACCCATTCCCCCCCTCCCCTTACCCCTATGTCATCTTGGGTGGCTAGTACCTTAGTCATCCTATCCACTCCAGTATATAGGCTAGCTCTCACACTCAGCTTCACAGCTGGAACCTACACACTTACATATACCGATTTCACTCCATCTTTTTTTTCCTTTTTCCTTACATTATCATCAATAGCAACCCACCACCCAATCTAACGCTCGTAATCCACTCCCATCAGCCACTTATATTATCATTCCCATCCACCCTGATACACCTCCTCCACACTCCCCGGACCCGCTAGGTATTCAACAGCTACGAGCCTCCCCGCCTGGGTTGCTCCCTCACTACCTTTCTTAATCGCGCGATCGAGGCCAGTAACAAGGCATAACATTTTCCCGTTAGCCTGATGGGGGAACGTGGCGCTAGCTAATACATGTGGGGTCAACCGTTCGAGGATCGCGAGCGCATTGTCGATGGTTTTTGAAACGTGCTGCTCGTTGGTGGAATGCAAGGCGCGGTTAACTGAACTCACAGAGCCTATTCCGGGAAATATGGGCCTGAGTTTCGCCATGATGTCCTTGATGATGAGCAGGGGTTCTCCTATTCTGCCAGGAGGCCTGGTTGTAAACAGAGTGATTGGGGGACTCGTATCTTGGATGCTGTTGACATCTTGTTGTGTAATCTCCCTTCCCTGATCCTTGAGAAACTGGAAGAATAGCATGGCTGCTTCGTCCTCAGGGCCGAAGCGGGTCCCTAATATTTTGACAGTGCCGATATCTGATCCAGATTCATAAAACCCCTTTACTTTCTCCAGTTTCCGGTCATACCCATGTTCCATAGCTTGGTTAAATAGTTTTTCAATCGGTATATCTTCTGCGGATGTGTGACTGCTGGGCTGCCCATCTTCGCTGTCGTGTGTCATCTTCTCCATGACGATTGTGGTTAGATGCCCGGGTTCTTGAAGATGTATCCAAATCGGCGTGGGGGACAATCAACGAATAATTGAGAACATGGGCTCCTATACGTAGGTATGTCACTGTACCTACACCAGTTATTCCAAGAAGTATCACGTTGTACTGGAGCTAGTTATAAGAGTACACTGTGAATTCGTAGTTTGGGTGTTGCGTCGGAAAGGGGTTAAATCTGTAAGTAATAGTAAACGATGAGTGTCCGATGATCTGTTCACTAGGGGGGTTTCGGGGGGCCTCCCACTCTTGAAGAAATCTAGTGGCCTTGTATCCTCGTGTTCCTCTCTTTGTTCCAGCATGAATCACTTGATGATTTGAGCCTCGCTCTCTTCGGAATACCAGTTTGTGACACCAACGTATTACGTAGAGTTGACTTCACCGTGAGTCACTAGAAATCTGCCATGGAACCGATCGTCTCCAGCCCAGGTGTTACCATATACCACTAGATCATGCGTCATTGGATTGACTCTAGGCAAACTTGCTAGAATGACTTCTAGATCCTTATTTTCGATGCGGGTTAACCTTCTACCATAAGCTTCGTATAAAGCCGGGGTTGAGCAAAGCCCGTGTCGTTTCAAGCCTGCCGTGGTAATCTGAACTTTACTATATAATAATGGAGTATGACCATGTTATGATCTAGGTGGGGATCGAGTCTTTGTCGTGAACACTCTGGTCATAATTTGCTGGGGACCATTTACAGAATACTTTTATAGAGTATATACTACTTGGTGGCTCCTATAGCTATATCACAGCCGCCCCTGCCATGGTTTCCATAGCCTCGAGACCTATGACGGGGGGGGGGGGGGGGGG
>JAKJXP020000177.1:0-15758 GCA_022225965.2 Diatrype stigma | reverse complement strand
ACCTTTGGCGCCCCCCCCCCCCCCCCCCCAAACTAGTACGCTGGGAGCCACAGCACATGAAAGGACTTGGGGAAAGACTTTCATTGGGGAAAGACTTTCATCGGCGTCGAATTTGGCTTGTATGTAGTCTAACTACCGACACAGAGAACTAACACGAAGGAACATAAATATAATAAATAAGGCTGTGCGTAGCATGTATAGGGGCTTTCTTGATCGGAAGGTTGGCGTTTTCACCATGGTAACCAAGAAGAGTGGTGGTAAGCAGATAGGACCACGAAGATTAGTCTTCACGCAAGCATTGGGCATGGTTCACTCAACGTATCACTTTCCAGCGAGATCAAATTGAGCCCAGCCTATAGAGGTACAAATGCATATTAGATGCATCTAGCTTGTACTATGCAATGAAGGAGATCCCAAAATCCAACCAATTTATATAACTCGGAAGTAGTACTCCTGACTGATCCTCCCTAAAACATCCTTAGATGACTATACCCGTCTTGTTGAACCTGGACAAAATGTAAATGCCGAGACTAGCTCTGACATCCTTCCTATCCTATCCGTTCATATTCCAAGCCTCGCTATCAGCGGGGCGATGAATGGGTTCATCCTCTTCATAAATCACCACCGGCCTGTCTCTGTTCCTACTAGTCAAGGCGTTGAGAAGACTATAGTCATTGGTGCCGATGAAGACTAGCTTCCCTTTACGTCTCGTGACGAAGAGGTCCTCAAGGACACTGATGAGCCGCCTCACAATCTCAGACGTCTGTCTGTTCGTTACCGCCCCGATGTTGACCAAGAGGCACACCATTTTTCTCGTGTCATGCTCGAAGGGCCACCGGAAGGACCCTATCTTTTGCGAGATCAGGTTTTCCAGGATCTGCAGGCGTTCGTGGCAGTAGTGATCCGGGTTGTGAGCCCGGGTGTAAGCCTCGCACGTATCGGGGTCCGGGAAGATTTGGTGAATCAAGTTGGCGGCGTCGCTGATCATGCAGGCCAGCTTTTCGTTCGGGGTCATCTCCCCGTACTGTGAGTCCCAACTGACCATGATAAGGGGCGGTCTCGAAGGATGGTAGTCTTCAGGGCTTGGAGCCAACCCGAGCTTCTGCTTGAACACCACGCTGGCGATGAATTGCGCATGGGCGGCGGGGTCAATTTGAAACAGCTTTATGAACCCGATAGGTTGGCTGCGTTCTCTCCAGAATACTCTGAACCTCTCGGCTCTCTCTTCAGCGTTGGGATCTATCACGTATTCGAGAAATGCCCGAACCCAATGATAGTACTTTTCGAAATCGAACACGCCCTGAGCGAGCTCTATTAGGCATGTTGCGGGATTCATGTTCGGTCGTTGCTTTCAAGGTCCGTGGTATATCTTGGTGTATGCATGTATTATGGGTTAAGCCGGACGGTTTCGCTCTCTTCTAAGTTCCGAGAAGTGACGATACTCGTGGAAATGTTGGTAAAGCAACTGGATGCAGCTTACCAGAACTAACAGGATGTGCCCCTATTTATAGAGATTTATGGAGGCAGGGTATGCGAGCCGTGAATCATCGTCTTCAACGATGACAAGAATGAATCAAGGTCGTATATCGTGTTTCGTCATACCAACCGGAGTATGGAGAGGCGGGCTGCTTTGTCTGGTCTCTCATCCGAAGTGAGTTTGCCTCAAATCATGTCAATAGGGTACATTACGCGATAATGAGTTACTAGGCCTACGTTATACTGACACCAAGAGCACACGTCGTAGCCCTACACTGATTGGTGTTTGAAGTAGTAGGCGGTGTCCCCGTTGCACGAAGCATTCCTAGAGGCCAATTTGTTGTACTGAGCATTCCTCATAAACACTACATCGGGTTCCAGGCTGGTACGTCGTGACTCCTTTGTATTTCCCCCTAAATGTAAACAAGCATCATGGTTACATTTCTCCATAGGTCATTCGTAGTGTACCCCTGCTAGCTGCTTGATTCCCTTCGAGATATCTAACAACAACGGGGGGGAGTCGATATTTCGATAACACTTACTACAATAAAGGGTATGTCTATGTGTATCTATATCCTCGAAACCCTAGGTACGTTTATATTAGCAACGTTGTGAAGACTGGGCAGTCCACAATGAAGCCGAGGCTCCCTGAATCATACATATACTTACAGAAAACCACCACCCAATTAGCGCCATCACATACCACCATATTCAAAACATGATCAACTCCATTGCACTATGATTGCGAACCCATCTACATTGTTTGCATGAGGTAGACAGACCCAAACCGTGGGATACTGGTACGGCGAGTAAACGATAATACATCGTTGCTAAACTCAAGGACAATAAGGGCTTAATATAGATAAAACCTTGATTTTATAAGATTTTAATATGTCTATGCTAACCAGTCAACCAATTTTCTCTGGGCCACCACACTCATATGCAGCTTCAGTGAAAGGCTTGAAATAGAAAGTCCCCCTTGCCACGGTAATCTTAATCGTTATCGGTGTCTTTGTGGATATCTTCTACCTTGTCCACACTTCCTAGGCTCTTGATAGCCACACACTTTGGGTTGCCAATAAACACCAACTTCCCCTTTTCATAGGCGATGAAGATGGTCTCTAGAAGCCTCACGAATCGTGCTAGTGTCTTGTTGCTTGTATCGTTTCTCGTTGCCTTGCTCGTTGCCCACTCGAGGAACAAGGCAACCCGTCTTCTTTTTGTTGTACTGGCTAGGGAATTGTATAGCCCTTATAAGTGGGAGCGTCGATTCTATATAGTCATGATATTGCAGGTATAAAGCAAAAAGCAGCTGCAGGAAAAAAACTGATGATTTAGATTTAAAGGAATCTAAGCAGGTAAAGTGCTAAAAGGCGGTTGCTTAGGTATGGGTAATGCCATTAAAGCATTAGCCATATAATACAGCCCCTTAAACGCCTTTGGAAAACGAAGCCGTTTTTAGTACCCTTTTTATATTAAGTTTAGAAATTAATTAGTATTGTTCCATTTAAATATACGATATTTTTCGAAATATAAAAACTTTTAATTTATTATTTTACGTCGTTACGGTATATCGCATCGAAATAAAGGTTATAGCCGATTAATAATTATTTATATAACCGCTTTAATTTTATTAATATAGGCCTAATTTTATTTGCCATACGAATTGCTTATATTTTTCCGTTTAAAGGGCTTTCGTAAAGCCGTTTGCGATTATATTATTCGTTTCGATATAAAGTAATCGGAAAAAGCTTTTTTCGACCTTATCGATAATCCATTTATATCGGGCATTTACGTATTACGTTTTTATTATATTTAACGGATTTAACGTTATTGCTATTACATTTTTCGAATCCGTAAATATAATATAAGGCTTTTATTAAAAATATTTTAATTCGGTTAATATAAAATTAAATCAAATATTATTTCTTTCGATAAAAATAAGGTTAATAAATTCCGCTTTAATATTATTAAATATAATTATCGATTATTTTTTCGTTTTTTAATATATCGGCCCTTTAATAAATAAAATTATATAAACGCCAATAAAAAAATGGAATTCCAAATTATCGTAAAAAGCAGCGTTAATGAAAATCCTTATTATTAAATCCGTAATTTTATAATTATTTCTTAAAGTTATTTCGAATTTAACCGTTATATTAAGATAATGCCAGAAATGGTTTAATAGGTTTCGATAAACCTTTTCCGATTTCGAATTCGATTTATATAGCTTGCTTATTATAAAGGAAATATTTAAGCGGCTATTTATTAAAAAATAATTAAATAAACTTATTTTTTTAATATACTGCCGTTATTTAAATAGAAAAAAAGGGATTTAAGTAATGGAAATTATCAATTCGAACCGTTAAAAGATTTTAATTATTTCTTTTAATTGTTTTTCGTATTTATTAATTATTTTCCGAATATAATTTTTTTAAATAAGGAAAATCTTTCGTAAGCGCTTATTACGTTTAACGACGTATTCGAAAAATTTCGTAATTTTCTTTAAGTTCTTTAATTAAAAAAACGCTTATAATTTATTTCGAATTCGGTAATATTCAGTAATTATTTTCCTTATAACAAAAATATCGTTAATATATATTAAAAGAAGCTTTTTTATTATTTCGTATTTAAATAAGCATAAATTCTATGTTATCGACTTAAATTCGATCTTTTTTAAGACTTTCGTAAAAGCACGATATTATTAAATAAAGGCTTTTTATAAGTCGTATAACGTTTGCTTAAGTTTGTAAATTTTATTTATTCCGTTATTATATCTTTTCGATTAACGAACGTATATATTATAACCTTTAAAAAAGGCAATATTAAGGAAGGCTATTTTTATATCGTAAAATTAACCTTTTAAATTAAAAATAGCCATAAGGATAAAGAAAATCATAATAAATATAACGTCGGTAATAGCCGAATATATATTTTGTATTATATAATTATTTCTTATTTCGAAGTTTTCGTAAATTATTAATTAAATTCCATTTTAAATTTATTTATTATTAACGTTAAACCGTTAATTCGTTATTTATTTTAACGGTAAGGCCTTGGCCTTAAGGAAAAAAAGGATTAGGTTAAATATATTCCTTTTTATTAAATTATTATATTATGTTTTAAAGGTCGGCTATTATTGCTTTTAAAAAATAAGGTTTTTTTTTGCTTTTTTTATCGTTTTGGCGAATTTCGGTATTATTATTTCTTTTATTTTTAATATAAATAAGGCGTATTCCGTTAATGCCCGAATAAGTTTATTACGGGTTTTATAAAAAGATTCCTTTTTTATCCATATAAAGGGCGAATAAAATGCTAAAAAAAAGGCTTCGGCGGTATCGATTTAAAGCGTATACCGGAAAGGATTTTATAATTTATTTTTTTACCCTTATTACGGGCAAACCTTCGAATAATGGGTTTTTTTTATAAACCATTTATCGTAATCGAATTTAAACCGGGATTTAGTGCTTTATTATCGAAAGGGTATTTTTTTTTAAGGTTTTCGATTATTCTTTCGAAATATTATTTTTTTGAATTATCGGATTTCTTTTATTTCTAAATTTAAAGGAATTATTCGGTATAACCGGAAATATAATTTTCGTTATTTTAATATTTTATATTTTGGATATAATTATTATTTTATTTTTAATAACTTTTTTTTATTTTATTATGTTTTTTTTTAATAATTATTATTTTAAAATAAGAAATTTGAACGGCAAATAAAGCTGTTTATCGCTTATTTTATATTCGGAATCGTTTTCGTTATGCTTCCTTAAAGAGATTTTAATGCGTTATTAAAAGGTTATAATCTTCGTTTCGATATATTTCCGTTTCGTAATAGGATTTTCCGTTACGTTTAAATTATATTATATTATCGTTTTCGATTAAGATATTTCATTTTCGGATTTCGGATTAACGAATTCGATAACGTATTATATGTTTTTATTAATATTAGCCCCTTTATTTAATATTTTTCTAATAAAACGTATATTACGGATATAAATAATAATATATTTATTCGAAACGTAAATTTTATAAATTCTTATTTTAATATTAACGTATTTAATTCAATATTTCTTAAAAGCTTATAAAATTATTTTATAATTTTATATAACCTTTTTATTATGCATATAATTAAATAATCCTTAAATTTTAAAAATAAATAAGTCGTTAAGTTTTTTTTATATAGAAATATTTAGATTTCGAATTAATTTAATTTAAAAATATTTATTATTTTTATTATGGCAAAATGGAAACATATTTATTAATTTCATAACATATTTTTCGATATACGGCCATAAAAAATAAAACAATTCCATTTAATTTATTACCGAACGGAAAGAAATAATAATAAGTTTTATTTTATTTTTTCCGTATAACTTTTATTCCGATATATAAAAAATTGTTTTTTGTTATTATATATTCCTTTAATTTAGGAATTCGTTTATGTTATTATTGGTACCAATAAATTCCCATTCTTTATCGGATTAAAAAATTTAAATTTTATATACGCCTTAACGTTTAATTTCGATTATTCATTTTTGGATTAAGCGATGGATTTTTTTTATAAGCAAATTTGACTTATTTAAAACCGATATATTCATTAATTAATATAACGGAATATGTATATTTTATAAAACCTATCGGTTTTATTTTATATATATCGAAATATATAATTTATAAAAAATAAATTATAAGAATAATTTGTTTTTTTCTTTATTTGTTATTATATTTTCGTTTATAAATATATTTTATAAATTATATTTTTCGGCATCGGAAATATAAGATTTCGGATAATATATGCTTTTTATATGCATTCGTAATTGGCATATATAAATTTTTTATATATTTAATAGAAATTAACCGTTACGAAAAACGTTATTTATATAAGTAAGGAATTAAAAACGAAAATAACTGGAATAATTTTAACGTTATATATTTATTATATATTAATAAATTTATTACCGGTTTTTTTATTAATTAAACGGTTTCCGTATTTATTAAAAATCTTGCCGTTATTTCGAAGACGTTTCGAATGTATTAAGTTATAAAGCGCAATCGGAAAATATCGGGCATTATTATTAATGGTTATATCCAACGCGCTGGCACGCGTTGCAATTACGTAAGCAAGCTAGCCTATATAATTGCAGGCTTCCGCCCGTAATTCCTTAGATAGATTTTTTCCTAACTTAAATAATTTAATACATAACCGTTTTACCCATATGCTTTGCTTTTGTTTATTTGCTTTCATTTACGTACGTACTTACTAATATTAATCAATATTGCTAAATAATAGCAACATAAATTAATAAAATGGAAAAGTTATTGCCGCAATATTAAAGGCATTACGATAATATTATAATTTTATTTTTATTATTAATTTACATGCCCATATTTCACGTTTCACCGTTTTTATTCATAGCCATGTCTGAACAAAAATAAGCAGAGACTTTAATATAAGATACAGCGAAACGACCTTTTATAAGCCCTAATAAAACCGATTAATTAACGCAGGCCCAGTAATAACTAATAAAATTTATTTCCGTTATTACGAATTACCTATTAACCATGCTGTTATATTTCAATTTAATAATAATCAATTAATAGGAATTTAACGTAAAAACAATTAATTACCGCCAAAAATTAATATGGGCATTTATGGTGCTTACGGATTTTTAAAAACGTCGACTTAAGCATTTTAAATATACGATTGCCCGAAAAAACCCTTACGGATTATTAAAAACGTTTATACGGGTTTTAGGCAGGGAATTTCGAAATAATGCCCAACTTATTACGGACCAGTTTAAAAAATGCGCTTATGCGATAAGGAATTTACGTTAATAAGAGCAATGCTAAATTTAATAAGGCTTTTATTAATTTAATTACAATGAACGAATTTCCCATATGGAATATGCAAGAATTCGAAGCAGTTAAAACGAAATGGCTTAACGCGTTAATATAAAGAATATTAGTAATCGAAACCGATTAAAGGACTATATATCCACCAAAACGAATACTTTTTTTGCCCCGATTATTATATACGCCAACCGGCGATCCGCTAATTGCTTTCTTTTATAATCCTATCTTATTACGTCGCCTTACATTTCAGATTTAATTTTAATTTAATCCGATTTAATCCGGTACCTTTAAAGTTTAAGGCTAAGGAATGCAGCTATTTGCGGGACCGGCCGGTAATTAATCCGGATTTTTACCTGGTTTTGATAATAACTTTGATTTTCGTTTGGATTTTTGTTTTAATTTATGCCTTAATTTGCGTATTAATTAATTAAATTTTCGCCTTAATTTTAATTAACGAAAAAACCGTACGCCAGCCTTTATAGGATAATCATAACAGCCGGCCCTATAGTTTTAATAGCCGACTTAGGGATTTTATAACTAATCGTATTCAAAATATCCATATTTAATGGGATTCCCTTTATATCCGCCCGGCTTTTTATTTTATTTTGTTGGCCTTACGTTTAATCCTTAAGCGCTTTATATGCCAAACCAAGGTATCCCTTTTGGGCAGCCTTATTTATAAAACCAAGCATTAAGAACCCAAAATAAAACCCTTTCGTACGTACCTTTAAAACCTTTTTAAACCCCAGATTATTAATTTCTTTTAGGATTCCCAATATTTCTTCCCCCTGGATCCCCAAACGGTAAGCAGGGACCATTAGGTTCCTTAAGCTTTTTAGGATCTCCAAAAGGCTTCGATTTTTTTTCCCCGATGGCATTATCGTTTATACTAAATAATGGTATATACGGATAAACTTTTATATCGATAAGCAATTAAACCGAGCTCATTTATTATAACGTTTTATTAATACGAATTTAAAATAAAGTGTATTTATTAACCATTATCGAATATTTTAAAAAGGCCTGAAATAAAAAAAATAACTATATTAAAGAAATATATAATATCCTAAAGAACAAATTTAGGTTTTTCTTAAACGTTTATTATATTACTGATATCCGTTAAACTTAATTCTATATAATATTTTTAACCATTTTATTAGGACGAACGGTTATTTATTTCCTTTATAATATATTCCGTTATTGGTATTTTATCGATATGTATTTCGTTATGGAACGTTATTTTAATACGGAGCAAAATAAGGTTTAGTATTATTTTAATTGAATTTCGATTATTTTTTTCGGAATTAAAGCCGATAAGAATAATTAGAAAAAGTTAAATTTAAAGATGCTTTAAGCTATGCTTAATAAACTTTCTTTATACTAAAAGGCATTAAGACCTAACTTTAAGGGGAAACAATAATTTATTACGGCAATTTATCGTATATGCCGTAATATATTCCAGCTTTAATATGCCTTTTTCGAATCCTTTATTAAATTTAAAAACATAACAAATAAGCTATACGCATTTATTGGTACTTATAAAAACCTAAAGGATATACCTCGATAATACCTAATTAAAAAAAGCGACGACGAAGACTATGGAAAACCTAAGCAATACTACGTCGACCGCAAATATTATCGCAACAACCGAAAAGGCCGGTATAATAACGAAAAACGTCCGGTTTATATTTAAAAACGCAAGTGCTGGATATATAAAAAGGAAGGCTGCTAATTTATTAAATATACCGAAAGGAAGCAAAAGGATATTCGTATTTAATGGAAAAACCGCAAAGGCAACCGGAAGAATAATTATGTTACCTTCCTGGCCGAATATAAAGGGATTAATAATATAAACTTAAAGTCCGATAAGGAATAAAACAATATTCCTTTAATCCATAAATCTAATAACGATAATAATTAATAAATAACCGCCGCTTATTTTTTAATTAGGCCTTTTATTATTACATAGCTATACTTCTTATTATTAAAAAGCCTAAGTTTAATACCGCATTTATTTTCGACCGATACGCCAAATATATTTTTTAAGGAATTATGCCCGACATAGGAGCAATATAAATCTCGACTACCGGCAAAGGCCAGTATACGGCTTTAATTAAGGAATATCCCGATCGCTGCATGCTATTCGATAAGGACCGCGCCAAAAAAGCCAACATCCGATTCGGAAATAAACCACCTATGGAATCGCTTGGAACCGTTACAGTCGATATACTTTTTGGCCGAATGGATTTCCATGTAATGGATATTAATATCCCGTTTCTGTTATTACTTAAGAACATAAACCAATTCGGTATATATCTTAATAACGTTATTAACCAGTTAATTTGCAAAAATGGTATTACGGTTTTTATTAAACGAAAATGGAAATACCTATGGTTTTACCTTAATAACGCAACCTTTTTTACGGAAATAAAGCTGCGTCGTTTATATATTCGTTTTGGTTATTCTTTCGTTATTAAATTTTAAGACTTATTAAAAAAGGCAAGATACGATATTAATTTAAAAGATATTAAGGAGATTAATAAATTTTACTATTATTGCTAAATTAAAAAGAAGGCTTCTTAATAATTTAAGTTTATTTTTAAAAACCCGGATTTGGATTTTAATTACGAAGTTATCGTAAATATTATATATTTCGATAAACGTTTTATTCTTTATATTGTTAATGCCGTTATAGGTTTTTAAATAATACGATTTATAACTGGCATATTAATAAAGGAAACCTAAAAAGCCTTTAAGCTTTATTGGATTAATACTTATTTAAAACTATTTAATGTTTTTATTTACGATGTCAGTATTAACTTCGATAGCGCTAAATTCCGAAATGAAGCCCGATTCGTAGGTATTACCTATAAGCAAGTTCCGATAAAAGCATATTGGTTTATCGGTAAAATTAAGAAATATTATGGTCCTATTCGACGAACATATAAAATTATTTCCGAGGAAATCCAAGGCTTTCGAATATTCCGTTTATAAATAGCTATTAAGGCCGTTAACGATATAGCTAATCCGGACGGTTTCGTATTAACCTTATTCGTTTTCGGTACTTATTTAAAAATTAATATGGATTTATTATCGACTCCTTTTTAGACCTAAAGGGCTTTTGCAGTTTAAAAGGCCATAACCGAGGTAAAAAAGATTAAGGCTTAGCGTTTAATTAAAGACGCTTTGAATATCCGGAATGGATTCAATACCTAAAAAACCCTGCCTATATTATTACCCATCGGTAGCGAAATACTTGTATACCATAAAAAGAATAGCTGGAAGGGCCTATATAAGGTTATCGCCGTTACCGAAAAGGACGTTACAGTTGCTTCGAACGCATCGGGAGGGACCTTTATATTTCGAAGCTTACATATTAAACCGTATACCTAGCCCAAAAGCAACCCAAAGCCACCGCAGAACCTAAAAATCGAATTACCTAAACCAAAACCAGGCTTTAATTCAGCAAATTATAACATTATTCCGAAAAAAGACCTTAATATCTTTTTTTTCGATTCGGCTTATTTTAACGCAAAAAAGAAACATAACCGCGCTTTAATAATTAAATTACGAACGAAAGGCAAGATTATAGCCCCTAGCAAGCCTTATAAGGCTTCGGATATAAAAAAGCTTAACGCCTTATTCGAAAATGGCATTTTGCAACCAATTATATATAACAGAACCATTCATTATAAAGCCATTATTTTTAAGTTCCGTATAATTCGCAAAATTAAGAATAAAAACATATTAGGCCCTTATAAAAAGTTCCGGCTGGTTATTTAAAAATACGAAAACCCCGATAAAGATTTAATTATAACCTATGCCTTTACTATATAAAAGGCAAATTAACGATTAATTATGGCCCTGGCATTTATTTTGCAATACTTAGGTATAAAAATTATAATCCGAAATATTACCATGGCTTATATTTAATTCAAAACGCCCATAAAACGCATCATTTTCGTACGATTATTATCGGAATTAAAAAATAAATATCCCGAAGAAACAATATTGCATATTATGAAACCACTATACGGATTAGCCGAATTAAGTACATATTGATTTAAAACATATTTTCGCCATTACCAATAGGAATTATACATAAACCTTTCGCTTTTTGATTTATATTTATTAATTATCCGTATCGATTAATTTTTCGGCGTAATAGGCTTTTAAATTAACGATATCCTTAATATCGGTACGGCTGAATTTATAAAAAAAAAAATAAGGCATTAATTAAGGCCAATATTAAGGCGCGCCCATAAAAGATCCTAAAAAATGAAGCTACGAAAGATTTTAATGGCTTGCGTTTCATTATTTACTTATAAAGCAATTGTGACGGCGCTGGCAGGTGGCATTTCAATGAAGGGACTTCCTTCCTATTGTTTAAATGCCCATTGTAAACCTGCCCCACTTTTATTCCACACAAATACGCTGCCGCGCTTTTGATTCTTTCTTTCTTTCCTTTCTTTTTTCCTCATGTTTAGTATTTCACTTCTTAGATAGGAAATGCCAGCTTCTTTCCTGGAATCCTTCCTAGCCCGTGACAGCAATGGTCTTTTAATAATCCAAAAAGAACAAGCTGAAAAGTTGGCATTGCTAAACCTTAAGGCATTAAACATATAAAAGGAATACGTCGAACAAAAGGCCCGAAGGACTTATATTTCGTCGATTTGCCAGCCTAAAGCAGCCTTTAATTATTCCACGACTATCCAGTATACGGAACCTAACCTTAAAAAAGCCAAGCTATTAAATGCCAGGATCCAATAGCAAATGAATAATAAAAATTGCGGGCTTAATTATATTTAACTAAACGCTTAGGATTTCCGATTATATGTCTTCGTCGACGGTTCCTTTACGAATAACAAGGATTTAAACTTATAAATCGGCTACGTCATTATATTTGGAAATAAAAAGGCCATATTCCAAATAAACGAGCTTACCGTTATCGGTAATATTATCCATTAATCGTTTATTAAGTGCAAAAAAGTAACCCGTAATATCTTCGCTAACGAAATTTACGGCATAATATAAGGCTTTAACGTAAGGTACGTCATTTATTATACCATTAATATTATTCTGAAACGCCTGTTTTTTTCATATGTTTCATTCGTTCTTTATACGGATTTTTTCTTTTTATATTAATGCTTAATACAAATGGGAAGCATTAATAAAAAGCAACTAATAATTAATCTTATGGCCCTTTATTAATCGTACGAAAACAAAGAGATCGATAAAATCAAATAAATCCATAGTACCTGTAATCCCGTTAATGCCATAACGAAAACGTTATTTAATAAAGCAATAAAGACGTTAATTAATCGCAACGAAATTAACATAAGGCTAAAAGAATGAATAAAGAGAAAGTAATAAATATAAGGGAAATGGAATAGTTAATTCGACGGCACAGTTCGCAATTAAATCGCGAAAAAGAAAAACAAAATGAATAATGGTTATATTCAACGCGCTGGTATGCGTTGCAATTACGTAAACAAGCTAGCCTATATAATTGCAGGCTTCCGCCCGTAGTTCCTCAAATAGACTTCTTCTTATCTTAAACAATTCAATATATAACCGTCTCACCCATACGTTTTGCTTTTGTTTATTTGCTTTCATTTACGTACGTACTTATTAATAATTATAAATTATTTTAACGATATTTTTTATATTAATATAAACTTAATAATTTATAATGCTTATATTAACGCATTTAATATTATCGTTATTTAACGATATTATTAATTCGGATTTATTAAGTAATTCGTATAATATAAATTACTTAAGGTCGTTAAAAATGTATTTACTAATTTCCGAATCGTTTCTAAGTATATTTCGAATAAGTTATAATATCGTAATACTTAAATCCGTTTTTATATTTAATATTTCCTTCGACGGTATATTCGGGAAAAGGATAATTCCGATTGCTGTTCGATTTTTTATTTATTTCTGCCGGCATTCGAAATAAAGTATTCAGCATTTATTCGAACCATCCGAATAATATCCGTTATAATTTAAATAATAAAAATAATACTTTATTTCCTTATACGTAAGGCATAATTTATTTTGCCGTTATTAATATTTACGAATAAATTTAAAGTTTTATAGAATAATATTATTATTATTTATTATGTTTATAATTTTATTCGTTATAATTAAAAACATAAGCTTAATATTAATAAATTCGAAAGCCGTTAATCGGTAAATTTATTTGGAATTCCTTTTATTTTAATTCATTATAAAGAATTTTCTATTTAATTATGCGGTGCCATTCGGAATATCGGCTTTTAATTTTTAACATTAAAAGGAATAACTGAAAGTTTTTGAATTGTTTTATTTCGAATTATTTTAATTTTTTCGTTCGTTATACGAATAAAACGTTAAAGTTCTTTAGGATTATGTCAGTTTTTAGGGTTATATTTATCCATTAAATAGTTAAGGCGTATTTATTAAATTTCGAAGCCGTTAATATTAATTTATAAATAAGTATAAAAATTTCGAACGGATCCTTTATTTTCTTTCGATCGTAGCCTGTATTTTTTAATTTCGGCATTACCTGTTATATAAAAAACGTTAGCAAAATACGTACGTAAATGCGTTGCTTTTTTTAAAAAAGAACCGCCGAAAAGGTATTTTCATTTTCCGATTTAAGGATATTCTTATAATAAAAGTATTTAAAACCGTAATATTCGGCATTATTTAAGACGGACCTTCTTTAATTCCGGAAGTTTTTTTTATTTTTAAAAGGGAATACCTTTAAAAAGGTAATAATAAGATTATTACGCATTATAAGACTTAATAGCAACTAAAAAGCAATAAAGCCTTCGTTAATAACAACTAAAACAAAATTCGATTTAATAAAAAACCAAAATGCGGCGAAGCTTTTATTAATAAATAATCAAAATAATAATCGGCCCGATAAAAGCCGAAAAGCGGCGATATTTTATTATAGCAAAACATTAAACGGCAAAGGATTTATATTCCTTAAATTAATTCTTTTAATTTTTAATATTAACTTTTTTTAATTAATCTTTCTATTTATTTTTTAACGTTAATTATTATGCAATAATAATTTATTTCGATGCAATAAAAAATATTAAATAGGTTTCGATATTTGTTTAAAAAGAAAAAAACTAAGTTTATTAATTTTATATTAAACGGCTTTATTTATTCATAAATAATAAAAACGGCTTATAAAAATTATTATTAATAGCTTATTATTTTTTAAATTCGTAAAAAAAACCTGCGAATAAAGTATATTTTAATATGAATTAATTAATTTATTAAATTATAAGAATCTTAAAAATAAAAGTTTAATTAATATTACTTAATCGAAAATATTTTCTTTAATATAAATCGTATATAATTAATGCGATTTTCTTATAAAATTTATTATATTAAATAATACTTTAATTAATACGAATATTCGTATTTAAACATATATAATGCCCGAACTTTAAATTATAAAGTTCGTTTAAATTTAACGAAAATATAATATATCGATTCGTATTTTCGTAAATAATCCGTATATAAAGTTAAATAATCGAATACTTAATTATTCGTATTATTTTTCAATTATAATCGACTTAAAAAACGATGGTTTCGTTTTTAAAAGTTATAAGCATATCCGTATTTAATGCGATAATTTCGCTTTTTAAAGAAATATAATTGCTTTTTAATAAATTGGATTAATAAAAAAAGATTCGAATCGTTATAAATAAACGAAAACATATAAAGAACTTATAATTTATTATAAATATAAAATAAAAAGCAACTACAGGAAAAAAATTAATAATTTAAATTTAAAGGAATCTAAGCAGGTGGAATGCTAAAAGGCGGTTGCTTAGGTATGGGTAGTGCCATTAGGGCACTAGCCACGTAATACATGGCAGGTCTCTGCCTCTTTCGTGTGACCCCTGACTACATGTTTCGGGTTTTCTGAACGCTTCTTTTTAAGAATATCTTTTAGCTTAGGTTCATCTGAAATAACGTCCTCCAGTTGGCGTGCAGTCCGCTCGATCATCAAAAGCAGTACACAATCTGGTGGATCCTCGTCGAAATGATCAATGTAGAAGACCGGGTGACTCGAAGCGCCTTGATGGGAGTGAATGGTGTTGAAGTCGAAGTGGTTTACTCCTAGCTCCCTGGCGGTCTCGATACCTAACATGACAGCGCCGTCAATATTGGGTCAAACGGGTCTGAACAAGATGTCGCTATGGCGCCAATCTGAAACGCAGATTGACCCCGAAAGTGGTTGAACGAGTTAACTTTCTAATGTGGCATATAGCTTAGCATGTGGTCCATTGTTGAAATTTAGAAGGCGTTTTTAGTTCGTTTGAAGTACTGCGTCACATCTTCCATGAACAACCAGAAACGCCCCTGTACACCGTAACGCAATTTGATCACGTCCCGCTGGAACCCCCCCC